>CM025611.2:2579920-2599360 GCA_014621495.2 Entosphenus tridentatus
AATTCTCACGACGTTTCGGCCACAACGCAAGCAGCCGTCTTCAGGTGTCGCCTCGACAGACCTGGTTTCACCTGAAGACGGCTGCTTGCGTTGTGGCCGAAACGTCGTGAGAATTATTTTATTATTTTTATTATTATTATTATTATTACTTCCCTTCTACGTGACTTTACCGAAAGAACCAAGAAGATGAGCATTTCTATAAAGGTGTATACAGAATAAGAATATGTTTCCAGCATATCCGTCAGCATTTTAATTCCCTTCTGTTTAATATCTATACCAGAATTTAAACAACAAGTTATAATTTTATATATGTTTTCGCAAGATAATTTGATTGTCGGTTTGCATCGCATGCATGCACAGTGCATGTGCAAGACTTCACGCAACCCAGTGCTGGGTTTATATTTGTGACGATGTTGGGTAAGAGGATCCCATCGATATAACCGCTTAAAACCGAGCGATTAATACCTTGGCGCTTGCATCGTGCTTGTACTGGTCGCCACTTGGCAGCCCTTGATCGTTACTGGCGAGGCAAGCCCATAACATAGGCTGTCCACGGAGTAGACCGATCAGTTTCAAAGACAATGCATACATACATACATCATCAAAGCATATTTGTGTGCATGTTTCACTACAAGTATGTGTGGTTCGTGCAGTCTTGGTGCCTCGCAATATGTGTGTCTATTTGGTGTTTGAATATATCGACGCCTGCAATCTTGCCAGAAATTATAAAGTAGTTTTAATAGATATATATAACCAGTTGTATTGGTATATAAAGCAGCATTTGAATAGCAGTTTGTGTAGCACATGTACCAGCGTGTTTTATATATATATGAGTATTAAAATTAACAACTTTGTGTGGTGTATATATATATGTCAATTTATACAGACTATATAAGTTGTACAACATATGTACTAGCATTGAAATAACGGTGTGTAAAGCATGCGAATATAACACCCACCATAGCGTATGATAAATGTATGTATATATAGCAGCAATTAAGTAGCTGGCTACGATACGATATATTACTATTTCTATAACGATGTATACAGCATAGAATTCTAAAGCTGACAAGTACTTTTCACGACTAAAAATATTCTTATGAGCCACAACACTGCTTACGTGAATGAAAATATATTTTAATTTAAATTTCAGTTACCAAATTTATAATTATAACTTTTCATTAGGACGATTCGATTATTGATCAATACAATATGACGTTGCATGCATTATGGACAAATATCACGATAATAATCATAATTTTCACGTGAAACATTAATACCGATTAATGGAATTCCCGCGGTTGCTTTTTCAGCGGAAAAAAAAAACACAAGCAGTCACATGTTAGATGCAAATAAAAGTCATTCTTTCGTGATCTATTAAATCACGTTTATTAATACTGTAGAATAAAGCCGGCCATCTGAGTTTGATTCCAAGGCACGGTGGTTCACATGCGTGTCGAGTGATTTCTCGCTGCCTTTAGCGTCACACTCCACGGGAGGCCAACTCTTGGTTCACTGATTCTGGGGATCGTCTCCTTTGTTCATGTTTATCGCGAGACCTACATCCACGTGGGACTGTAAGCTGAGCCGGCCCTTGTGAGAGTGATGGCGATGACCCGCCACGCGGTCATCT
Organism: Entosphenus tridentatus; assembly: GCA_014621495.2. Taxonomy (NCBI): domain Eukaryota; kingdom Metazoa; phylum Chordata; class Hyperoartia; order Petromyzontiformes; family Petromyzontidae; genus Entosphenus; species Entosphenus tridentatus. Next base: position 2,581,554 of record CM025611.2, read on the forward strand.
CTGCGGTCAACAAAATTGTAACTTTTATTCTTCTGAATGTTCGAGTTCGGCTCTATGTGTGGCAACATTTAATCGTTCAATCCCATCGGGAACATCGTTAGAATGCCCACCGGTCACTCGGTCAGCAGCGCCTATGCATGTCACACGTAAACGTTACGTGGGTAAAATTTTGTTACATTAAGGGCTTCACCTCAGCCGGGTGGGATCGGGTCGCTGACCCTGGAAAAAATGCCCTCACCCCGGCACACCGCATGCAGTAAACATCTCGCTATGACTGCGGCTTCCAGTCACGTGCAGCAGAGTCCAATGTCTACCAGCGACTCGGAATATATTTGGTGAGAATTTCAATCCATCACGTCGAGGAAACGCAACGCGTCTTGTTCTATGTCAAGTTAGCATCGACACAACTGAGTGACCGTGTGTGCATTGCATCGGTTGTTCACGTGACGCAAGCTCACCACAGTTGTTCGACGTAGCAGCTGCCTCTGTGTTGGAATAGCGAACTTCACACACGCGCGCACAAAGACGAAATACAAATCCCCTCTGTAAATCGCTGTTTGCGAGCACCTATTGAGGCGTGGACGGCCCACACCCAGGCAGCCTCTGCTTCCCCAGTGTTGATGTTTACACACATCAAGGCCGAGTCGACCTAGAGGAGGCCCAGCACCGGATCCGATATCGCGCTACAAAGGTGGCTGCCTTTGTAGCGCAGCAAGATGACACTTGTTGGAACGTCGACCTGGATGTAGCGCACACAGACGACGCATTCTCTTACAAATGCACAGCACCGAACCGTAGCTCTCGTAATTCCAACACACAAACAACGGCCGCATTCGACACCACAGAGACACTACCACAAGCCTCACACATGGCAGATTACACTCATATCACGATCAACACATGCAGATATGAACACACACACAGAGCACCATCAACGCGAACACACGCCCTGCAAACACACGTCCATAGAGTGAACAACGTCTCACACGCATACAAATACAAAGATCCCCCGCGTAGCCTTAATATGCTGTTGGGGCAAGGGTTGTTAGCGAGCACCTATGAAGGCCGGCACGGCGCACGAGGGGGTAGTTGGCCAGCACCGCGGCCGACCAAATTTGTCTCCCCAGTGACGATGTTTACACACCGCACCAGGTACTAATTTGAGGCTGAGTCGACCTAGGGGAGGCCCAGGACCGGTTCAGATAATCGTCACTGGATGTTAGCCATGAGCAGGAATCGAACCTGGGTCGCCGGGTTCATAGCGCAGCGCGCTAACCGCTACACCACCGCTCCCCACACACGCACACACACGCACACACACGCGCACACACACACACCTCCCCTCCCCTGCCCGCCCGCGTGGCGCGTGACCCGGTGCGCGTGTCCCCGTGTGTGTCGCGCGCCCCAGCAGGGAAGACCCGCACCAAGGACAAGTACCGTGCCGTATACTCGGACCACCAGCGCTTCGAGCTGGAGAAGGAGTTCCACTTCAACCGCTACATTAACATCCGCCGCAAGGCCGAGATCGCCGCCTCGCTGGGGCTCACCGAGCGCCAGGTAATTCGTAACGAACGCCCGCCGCGGTGGCGAGATGTTAACAACCTCTCCTTGTATACAGGAGGGCCGTGGGTTAGATCCCGACCCTGACGCCTGCTGCTGTATATTTGGAGTTTGCGTGTTTCACTCCCCGAGGTCCCGTGGATTTTTCTCCAGGTCCTCCGGTTTTTTCCCTCCACATTTAGAAACGACGTCACGCGTTTAGGGCATCCTGGCTGCTGCTGTACATTTCCACGCGATGAGCCACTTCCTTGGGCCATCGTTTGTGGCTAGGTGGCTTCTGGTCAATAAAATAAATAGTTTAATATATACACAGCAGGACCGGAACTTGTGTAGGGGCAGTGTCAATGGCGGAGCCAGGATTTTCAGGTAGGGGGGGCAACCCCTCCAGCAATGAAAAATGATAGAGGAGTTGTTAGTAAGTACGGACCAATTGGGTAGAGGCTCAAAAGAAAGCCATCCCTTGGTGTGGACCAATCAGTTTCAGGGACAATGCATATATTATCATAGCGTGTTTTTTTGTTTGCATTTGACTGCAGGTATTGTGGTTAATGCAGACATGAATCCTTGTAAAAAGGTTTCAGTTTTGTTGCTAGAAAAAAGGGGAAAAACTCTATTTTTATTATACTCCCAACCTCTTCCAGCGCGTCTCCCCGCGGTGGCCTAGTAGACCAACACCGCCGTCTGGCAGGGGGCTGTCTCGATCTCCCTCTGGCGGAGGCCCTTCCGCCAGCAGTGACGTGGGCGAGACCTTGCACCATACATCTTCATGGTTCTTTCGGTAAAGTCACGTAGAAGGGAAATAATAAAATGATAAAAATAAAACATAAAATAATTATCACGACGTTTCGGCCACAACGCAAGCAGCCGTCCTCAGGTGAAGAACAGGTCTGTCGGAAAGACAGCGTCTGAAACGTCGTGAGAATTATTTTATCATGTTTTATTTTTATTATTTTATTATTTCCCTTCTACGTGACTTTACCGAAAGAACCAAGAAGATGAATCCCTGCAGTCACGAAAACTTTAAATCGAAATTAAACCACTAAACGTTGCGTACGTTGAACTTCTTTCGCACCGTACGAATCCGACCACGCTAATCGGAGGTGCGGGGGGGGGGTCGGGGGAAGAGGACAAGAAACTAAACACAAAAAGCAGTTTTAAAGAAATGCATTTTCAATGACGATGATTTAAAAGTGCATCGCTCCAGTGGCTTCCGAATATTGACCCACGTGGCGGCACGCTTCCAGTGGCCCAATCGTGTGGGTAAGAGCGTCTCCGAATGCTCACGCCTGCTCAGAGACGTTGAAACCAGCATTGATTTGCCACTCTGCTGCCCTGCCTTTGTCCTCGATGTTGTTGTTGTTGTCGTGGTTCCTTTGTGTTCAGTGTGATCTCACCTCGCAGGTTGTACCTCCCGTGGCACGGATTAGAACGTGCCCGCCCTCACGCTCGCCCCGCCCGACTCCCACGTGTCGCTCGACTCCCGTTATGGTTAATCTTTACACAATTAAGCTATTGTCAGCCGCGATACCAAAAACGCATTGGCCGCACGATTTATCCCATGCGAGGGCACAAAAGGCCACGGGGCGTCTCTGTTTTTTTTTTACTGCGGCTCTCTCCCGTTGGGAGAAATTAACAGTGGCGCGCCTGTGTGTGTGTACATATATATGTGTGTGTGCGCACACTGGCAGATCCATTTATAGATACCCCACTAAAACAATAGGCAGGTATTTATAGGGAAGACAACATTCGTTGTTTTCTCATCGTATAAGCCTCGGCATCAGCGCTTTCCCGTCAATCCGTGGCAAAGCCTGTCCGCTGGGATGCAGGCCGCGACACGGACACCCTCCAGGGTGGCATCATCGCGAACGTGACCGGGGAACGTCAGCTCCACGGATACAACGCGAAACAGACGACTTGCAAAACACCGCGTTGACTGTAGGGGTTTGCGTGCGCGTGTTCTATCATCTGTGGATTGTAGCCTCGGTAACCTGGGGGAGAGATTGGGGGGGGGGCAGCTTTCTATTTTTTTGGTTTGGCGGGGGGGGGGGGGCATACACAACAAGTTCAGAGACCACTGCTCTAAGCGTCTGCCACCGATCTCAATCCATGTGAATGTTCGTTGCACGCTTTGTCCGACGCAGCCGACAACCATCCCGTGATGTGTAAATGTGAGGTTTTCGATAGCACCTGTTGAATGGAATGGAAAACCTTTGGAAGCCAGTGGGGTATCTATAGATGACTCGCCAATGGCATGTGTCACGTAGCCAAGTGTATACATGTGCTTAGGTTTTAATTGTCGTCAGCCATACGTTCTCACTGCTGGCTGCAAACACTGCACAGCGATCGGCGAATGAAAAGGCACTCCCTGGCTGAAGCGATCACGGTCGCGTTAGAGGGCAGTGGGAAGGAGGAGCGCCGTTAGTCGATTGGCTAGGAGGGTAAAGTTAGGGATGATGGTCAGAGCGAGTGCTAATAATGGTTGGGTGGATATTTGGTTCGGATTAGCATCACAGGGAGGGCTCGTACTAGCGACTGGTTGGTTAGGTGTTAGGAGTAAAGTGATGGTCGTTGGTTGGGTTAGTTATGATGGCTACTTAGCTAATTGGTTAAGGGGTAGTGATAATATTATATGCTGGCTGACTGGTCAATAAGTGTTCGGGTCATTGATCAGCCTGTATATTTGGAGCGTGGATGTTCTCTCCATGGTCGTGTAGATTTTTCATTTAGAAACATACCTTTCGAATGTTTAGCTGCTATACATTTCCACACGATGAGCCACTTCGTTGAGCTATCATTTGTGGCGAGGTCGCTTCTGAAAAATAGCTATACAGCTCAGTGGGCCTTACCTGGTCAAATAAAAAATTTACCCGTAAAAAAAAGTTTTTCACTATAAATCCTTTATATGCGTGGCGGCTAGAGTCCTCTCGTCCTCTGGCTTGAGATGGCTGCCATCTATGGGTCAGATGATTGCCTGCCACCATTAAGCAATTGGTAATTAAATATAAAAAAAATGCCTAAAAAGTGTAACATTTTGGAAAAAAAATGTCACGAAAATAAATTGTCACGCACAACGAGTCTGTGTGCAAAATGTCAGCTCGATTGGATCACGGGAAGTGGGTTAAAAAACGACCCAAAGATTTGCACGGTCGTAAGCAAGCAAGCAAGCAAGTGAACTTAATATAAAGGATTTAAAAATAGCTTTCTTTTAGTGTTTGGGTCATTGGTATGGCGAGTACAAGTGGCCGGTTGACTGGCCAATTATGATTCGTGCCATCATTTGACTGAGTTGTTTGCTCCATTCCAAAACTGCAAGCCCCTCAAGCCCTTTGTCACAATATCGGATTTCGAAGCGTTCCGGCTGCTCCTCGTCCCCGATATCCACAGCGCCGCTCACCTATCTCGCCGTTCTCCCTGTCGCACACGCGCAGGTCAAAATCTGGTTCCAGAACCGAAGGGCGAAGGAGAGGAAGTTGATCAAGAAGCAGCTGCAGCAGCAGCAACATCAACAGCAGCAGCAGCACCAGCAGCAGCAGCAGCAGTCGGTGATCCAGACGGCGATCGTGACGGGTCACGACGGCACGCTGCACGATCCCGATTCTCTGGTGTCCGTGCCGGGCATGAACGACGTGCACGTGGTCAACATCGAGACGGTGCAGCGATAACAACGCGGACGCACGACTCACGCCCGCCCGCCCGCTCGCTCGCTCGCTCTAAATATATAAACGCACGCAAATAATCTCTGCGACAGCGGCAGCAAAGACGCTGTACCACACGCACGCACGCACGCACGCGCGCAAGGCGGCGACGGGAAGAGAAGCGAACTACCTGGGCAGGCGCCCAGCGCGGCGTACGGATCACGCGAGTCAGTCATCGTGGGCGAGGTACAGACACAAGCAGGCGATGGACGGTTCCAGACGACTCCTCTGGTCGTGTGAGAGAATCACTGCCAGGGCCAAGTGGCGGCTCCTCGCGTGTGTGTGTGTGTGTTTTGGTGCACCCCCCAGGAAATTTAACAAAAATAAATGGGGGGGGTGGGGGAGGGGGGGATTTGGATGGGGGGAGGTGCCTGTGGAGGGGGGGGGGCACCACACAACTGCCGAGAAGAGAGAGAGCTGCTGCTGCTATGGGTAAGGCGTTGGGGAGTTTGCAAACTCTACTCGCCACCACCGGCAGATGGAGAAGATGGGACGACTGCAGCGAGAATTGCGAGGGGTTTCACTCCGCCCTCTCACAGCCACACGTCGATTTGCACGCGGTGGCATCGGTGAAGATCTGATTTAAAACAAAACAAAAAAAATTGTGACTTTATGCATTTCATTTGACGAAGAGCGTTGTAAATGTATAGCTGCGTGTGTGTGTGTGTTTTAATGCTTGTTTGTTTGGTTTGTTCTGCTCGTTTTTGAGAGCACGTGGTTTGGTTAATCATAGCAAATAACGGAATAGAGCTCTTCTTATCTGCTGTAACGTGACGGGGGTGGGGTGGGGGGTGAACATCGCGGGTCCTATTATGCGCGAACATATTCTAGATTAGAGCGGATAATAGGAAGAATCGGTGCCGTGGATGATAGGAGTGATTCATGGACCCAATGGCTCACGGATTGGAGGAGTCGCGAGTAATATGGTTGTGGATAAGAGGAGTTCTAACAGACACCCACGTGGTGACGTTTGACCTGTGAATACAGCTTTCCCTGTCGATGTTGCACAGCTGCATGATGACTCGTTTCTATAAATAGCCGAGTAGTGCTTCGGCCATCAGAGACGGAACGCTCTTTTTTTCTCCTTCGTTACCTCTCGTTATACATAATTAACATTACAGTATAGGCCTCTGCAATAGCCCCCGTACCTTGATTGATCATTTTATATATTTAGGGCCATCCTTTAAAAATGGAAGATGTGGCTGTAAGAGTATAAGTGCTGTCTGCTGCAGACAAGAGAGGCAGTCTAGACGACTTTATACTGATCCACGTCTACCCATCTGCACGTGCAGATCAATACCAGACGAACGAAGATGATGGTTACGTGGTATAATGGTTATATGGATGGCTGGAAGCTTCGCTTGAAAAATGACCACCTTGGAAGCACTAACAACTTTTGACTGATGGCTTAAAAATTGCACAGCGGTCACGCACGCGAGTTGCCTTTGCCAAGTCATGCAAACTTCAATTGAGATAAATAACCACGAAACAACTCAACACACTCGTCAAGAACACCGAATTATTTGTTTAATATAGATAAATAGGTGGATGACCTCACAGTCCGTGGAGGCCAGAAACCTTTTATGAATATTTTCTTTTTGTAACAAACAAGCGAAGTAATACATCATTGTTAAATAATTATGGTCATTTTCTTTCAGCGCCTTGTCAATCCACACTAATGATGTCGGTTATCGGGGTTGTTTGACCATTCTTCTCCACGCTGGTCAACGACGATGGGTGAAAGGGTCCAGTGCTGGTGTCAACTCGTCAATTATGTGTTAGCCGTGGCCAGGAATCGAACTCAGGTTTGCCCGGGCTTATACTGCTCTACTCCCAAGTTAAATTACTTATCCTGAAAATGTCATGCAAATTGGAGCACAGTCCAGAATATTCTTTATAGAGGCCAATTATAATCGCGTACCTATTTAAGATAAATACTTCGAGCCTCAGTGACTAACAATAAAACTAAATATATACGAGTACCGTGGCTATAAATCCAACCACTATTACGTGTAAAGTTATCTTCGCCCTGCTGATAAGATCCAAAAGGTCGAATCCAGTCTAGACATGGCATGTTCAACCAAACGATACCGGATAACGTGGGTCGCGAAGGATGATTGTTTGGCTGATGAATAAGAAAGCAAAACGTTATATATCTATATTCTACTACGTGGAGAAACAGAGCTGAACTCATAATTGTTGTTTTGTTTACAAGATGAAGACATCCATCGACGTCATGCAGCCTCCCTCCCATCCACTCCGCTGTTGAGACCCAAGAGGCTGTGGTTGTAAAAGTCTTTCTCTCTCTCTCTCTCATTCGGTTAAATATTTAAACGTCTGACAAAACAACTGATTTGCTCGACTGCATGCAACGTCTATGACACGCGCACGCACTCGCCTTGTGGCCAAGACCTTTCTTTATCGCTGAGCATGTGGACAGTGACAGATGCCCTTTAGAAAGCTTCGGCAGATGGTTATTAACCGACAGAACCTCAGCTCCAACCAGGTGAGAGGGCCCATTGAGAGCGAATGTAAGACTTGAGTTACGAGAGCATGCACAAAAGTGGCTCGCCTGCTATACCGGGAATCGTGGGTTCGATCGCGACCCTGACGCCTGCTGTATATTTGGAGTTTGCGTGTCTCTCTCCCCGTGGTCGAGTGGATTTGTCTTCGGATCCTCGGATTTTTTTCTCCACATTTAGAACCATGCGTTGAGAGGATTTGGCTGCTGTACATTTGCACGTGATCAGCCACTTCATTGAACTATCATTTGTGGCCAGGTTGCTTCTGAATAAAAGCTGTATAGCTCATTGGGCCTTATGTGGTAAAATAAAAAAAATAGTTGAATGTATGTTGAACTTCTTTTGCACCGTATTTAGCCAACCGTGTTAATCGGAGGTGCGGGGGAAGGACAACAAACTAAACACAAAAAAACAGTTCGAAAACAACACAGGTATGTGCGACGTACAATACTGCATGTGGACAAGAACAACAACACGAGGCTCATTGAAACATTACGCAAATCAGTTGTTGATCTATTTTCGGTCTCTCTTGAGTTAGTTTATTTTGGACGTTGCTGTAATGCAGGGTTTAATTTCTCACGGATATAATTAAATCCCTGGTTGTAAGGCACGCGCTCCAAACACCATCCACTCCTGGGGTATTTTGCTTGTTTGTATTTTAAAGTGCTCAATAGGACACTGTGTAACACATAGGACACACTGACCACCGCACTCACTGCCCAGTCTCAAGAGAGAAATGCAGGGTGGGCCAAAAGTCAGGACACATGGGTTATGATGTTTATTTTCGCACATCGCATCGGGTGATTTAATTTACTTAAAGTAATGTTCAAACTGACTGGAATTTATTTTTATGCATGCGTGCATTAATTATCGTTGGAAATTAATGTAGGACATATTTTAAGATTTCAGCTGCCTTCTTTAGCTTATATAAAAACATTTCGTCTTTCGTACATTTTCTTTAAATTTGTATGTCATCTGAAAAGGAATAAGATGAAAATCAGATATGAATAACGATAATAGATGCAATATTCAATTAAAGAATACATAATTACTGTGTTAGAATGCCAGTGTTTAAAATAAATGAAATATCCATGTGTCTTGACTTTTGGACCACCCTGTATAGAATATGGCTCGCATTCCCGTTTCAGCCCAATTGTGAACCTTGAACACGGACATCCGAATACATTTTAAAGTAACATGAGTGTATCTTCAAAATGGTGTGAATATACTTACGTGGCAAAGGTGATGATGATGATAAAAAGTCCCAGATATTTTGTTTTCTTACAATGAAAAAATATCAAACGTCCCTTGGCTGTTCTGTTTTCACATGGGAATATATATATAATACGAAGAATGTTGCATTGTTTTATGCGAAACAACGATAATTAAACAGAACTTTAAAAAACGCGTTGCTTTATTTACAACAACATGATGGGGCATGGCAAAACTTTATTGTAATGTCCCACGAAAGATACAATTATTCGATGTTAACTATTGAAAATGTAACAAAAGACCAAAAAAAAATACCGATTAAGCAATCAACATGAACATCGGTGACATAAATTTGAAACCTCGCATGTATATACATATATATATACCGGTGAATATTATATGCACGTACAAAATGTCTTTTACAATAAAAAATAATACAATTTACATAGGCCTATAAATATACGTCAATGTATACAGGATATCTTGCTTAAGAGAGTAACCACGGCCCTATAGAGCCAGTGGTTTTGATCCTTTAATAATATCACAATGGATGTTTCAAACTAACTGAATTGCGTCGAAAATTGGACGCAGTAAGTTATATAATGTATATAGGGTACATATATGTGTGTGTGTCAGTGTACAGTATGTCGATTTCAGACTTTTACAAACAGATTATCGGCCAACTGCTGCTGCTGCTGCGAATTATTTGCTCACGTCCCGTTGCGTCTAACATACTTTTAACTATTAAAAACAGAACGGTATATTACATGGAAAATGCGATCAATTGATGTCTCAACTGCTACAAGCCCATATACAGGGGTGAAGCATGTGTATATACACCCCACTGAAATTAAATGAAGAATTTTTTTTTTTCGATTTAAAGCTTTCGTGACTGCATGGATTCATATTCTTGGTTCTTTCGGTAAAGTAACGTAGAAGGGAAATAATAAAACAATAAAAATAAAACATAATAAGATACAATTCTCGCGACGTTTTGGCCACAACGTGACTTTACCGAAAGGTCAGCTGCTTGCGTTGTGGCGGAAACGTCGTGAGAATTTGATCTTATTATGTTAATTTTTTTTTCCCTTCTACGTGACTTTACCGAAAGAACCAATAATATAATATGGAGAATTATTCTTATTTCGAGGCCTCTACGTGTCTCCCACCAATCACACTATACGTGATACATATTTGAGAGTCCCCTCCGTGATGTATGGAGCCATCACTTTCGCAATGTTCAGTCACCTGTTGATAACATGTTGAAAAAGAGGGTCATTATGAATCGGTGGGTAGCTATCACTGGATCGCACTGTTTAACTGCAGCCCGTTGAGTGATTTACTGAGAGAACGTCAGTGAACTGCGTTTCTCTATCGCTGGATATAGCCCACTAGTTACTTCCTCAATTTGTAGCCGTTATTTGGAATATATATGAATGTTTATCAGTAACAATTACAAGCATAATATGCACGTATATAGGCCAATACCAATATCGTTTATTGGACGTGACATCTGTGAAAAAATATTTTATAGCTCATCGGATTCCTCCGGTATGATTACATATTTTTGCCTCTGTGTAATCCCTCTGTCCCCAACGTGGTGTTGGCCATAGGGGTTGCTTGACCACACTTGGCACGGTGGAGCAAACGTGATCATGTCATCGCCTCCGTAACGCTGCGTGCAAGCCGCCCGGTCTGTCGCTCCACACAAAGCCCCAGGTGGCTCACACGCAGTGGTGCATCTGCCAGTCATCTCAGTCAACACATGGCACCTGCTGGGTCTGTCTCGTGGCCTGCGCGCCAGCGAGCCTTCCACACGTCACGTGGCCTTGCAGTGCACCTAGCCTGGCGCAGGCGTCGTGGTGACATCATCACCCCGTCACGTCACCTAAGGGGAGGTGATGGGGTGGGAGGGGCCTGAGAGAGCCGTTCACAGGTCACTCACGAATGAGCCCTGGCCAGGGATCAAACTCAGGTGCTCACGGGGTGAGAGTGCCGCTCGACAGACGCGCATGGATCCTCTGTATGTCCGTGCGAATGTGCAGCCCCTTATCAATCCACTGCTGGATGAGGCACCTGTTATTTTCTCCACGCCGATAGCGAAGATATCATTCGGGTCGATAATTATATAAACAACATTACGGGTATTTTTAATTGTCCAAAAGGCGTAGGATTTTAACCAATCTGTTTTTAGACTTGTTTACAAATACACTGTAATTATTATTTGTACAGCGCCGTCGTTCGCGTTATATTGATGATGATGAGGATGTTGTTCTTGCTGTTGTTCGCTATATGGTTTGCTGGTGAGGGACGTTATCGTCACCGCACTTTGCGGGTATACACTGGTTTATAAAAGCCGGGTCCACACACGAGCGATCAGTTGCACGCAACTAAATTGCGTACACGTGGACGTGTCTGCAATTTAGTCGCTCGCAGTAGAGGCGGGACCCGAGTCTGAAGCAATTTGCCGCAAAGGTGTTGCAACCACTGCGTGTGGCACGTTTTGCGAACTCCGATTCGGTTGTTAGAAGGCCCGAATTTCGCTGCGAAAATGTAATTGTCTGCGCGCAACTGATCGCTCAGCTGTGGACAAAGCGGTCGCAGGCAAAGGTTCGGTTGCGGCGATTTCGCTAAGGCGTGATGGAAAATGTTCCCTTGGTACGTGAAATACTTTTTAGTCTCTGAACCCGTTTCCGACAATCGCAGACAGTATCACATTACTCTTAAAGATGAACACAACTACTGGACAAAGGCAGAGAGGTTTTTTTCAATGTTTATTTTAGTCCCAGACAAATAAATGCATGGGCGGTATTATGTGCAAGTCGTGAACACTGTAAAACCTGCAGCTATTGTTGATGCTGATGATGGATATGATGATGATATATTAACTAAAGACTACTTGGAGTATATCAATAATAGTTATAATTTCCGGCTCTTTGTCAGTCCACCGCTGGATAAAAGGCCTCCCCACGCTGCGTCGTTCATGGAGAGTTTTGTGTGTTTAGGTTGTTGTCCTTCCCCCGCACCTCCGATTCGCACGATTGTCGACGTACGGTTCGAAATCAGTTCAACGTGCGTACGTACGAAGTTGTTTGACCATACTTCACCACGCTGGCGAGTGCGGGTTACTCAAGGGGTGGTGTGGGAGGGACCAGGTGTTGGTCAGACGTCACTCGCCACTGATGTCGCCCGAGTCCAGGAATCGCACTCAAGTCGCCGGGTTAATAACGCAGTGCGCTCACCACTGCGCCACCGCCACGTACGGTATACGGACGAAATGTTTCGTGCAATGTCTTATTGGACAACATGATCCACATGCGGTACAAGGACACAGCGTCAAGCGGTTGCATCGGATTCACGTTGCATATGCCTATTCACTGCACAGCAAGCTGCATCAACCGTTGTGAACATATACAGAGCGCACATGTTTTGCGGGCTGTCGTGTTTAGTGTTTGATTGTTGCTGAATACGATGAACGCAATGGAACGTCTTTGCATGCTAAGCGAAGACGCGGTGGTCTCGGCGTACACGCCAACGTGACGCCCTGTCGTTTTGAAACGTCCCGCGCACGATATATTGATCTGCATGCGTGCAAGCATCGTAGCCGCACTGATCGGATACTCGGGGGGGGGGGGGGGGGGGGGGGGGGGGGGGAGAGGAGGCAATCCGCGGTCCTCAGTAGGGAGAAGGCTTCCCCGCCCCTGGCAGACAGCGCACGTGTACACAGCGCGCTTGCTGCTGGCCTGTCGACGCGGTGTCGCGTCTTACCTCTCATCATGTGCACTATTCACGGTATACACAGCGAGAGAGCTTTCTGTAAGCAACGTATACACGAGCCCTTTGAAATAAAGATGTTTTCCGTACGATGCTGACCGTGTGATGAGTCACTCGCGAAGCGTGTCGATTTTGAACCGCGCACGCGCATATCCGCATCGCGTCATCGGGCATGGTCGATCCACTGCTGGATGAACTGCTGGATGAAGGCCTCCCCCAAGTATTCGTCGTTCCTCGCGGTCGTGCGGGACAGCGATCTCCAAAGTGGCTGCACGCGAGGCGATTTCATCGCTCCATTCACGAGGCGAACGCGTTCGTTGGCGTAAAATAGGCACGTAGAAAATCAATAGCCCCGTGGGCCGAAACGTCGTTTCTTCCTTTAGCTGAAGCGAAAACAAAGTCAGGTTGACATTAACTCGTAAGGGATGTACCGACTCACACCTCCTCCAACACGAAGGTGCGATGGTCACGATTCCGGTGACGATTCTGTGCACAAGATTTGTTTCTTTGTCCCATTGACATCGTTTCTCGTTCATTTCGTCTCGTTTGTATCATTGTTTTTGACTCCATTAGCGAAAGTTTATATAAAATAAACTAAAATCCATTTTTTGTTATTTTTTTTAACCTATCTACGTGACTTTACCGAAAGACCCAAAGAATATAGTTATTGGTCAATCCACCGCTGGATGAAATCTTCTCGAATGCGTGTCAGTCATGGCAATTGCTTGTCCATACTAAACCACGCCGGTCACTGCGTGTTGGCGAATAAGAGGGGGGGGGGGAGTCCACGGATCAACAAAAAATTCACTCGCGTGGGCTCAGCAGCAATTGGCACGAGTTAAGTTCAACTCGAGTTCAAATTCCGGTTTGGGGGGGAGGCGTGACTCAGCCCATCATCCGTTCGGGTTCGATACAAGCAGCAGCACTTCATAGGCGCGTCAACAGTGGTCGTCGTCTTACGGATGGACTCTCCCCTTGCCATAGAAACGTGGATTTTCCACCACTGGCTCAGGGCTGTCATAAACAAGACACGAGCAACGCCTCGTTGCTCTCGATCGAGCAGAACAGCGCTTCGTCCACGCTGAGTCAGACCGAACAACCGTGGCCTGAATTTGAACTCATGCAGGTGGCAGGGCTCACGGATAAGCGCAGTGCGCTAACCACTGCGCCACCCAGCCACTCTCCCAAAGCCGCCGCTATACTAATAACATAAAGCCTCTCGACGATTGTCCGCCCGGGGGAATAATTGTTGCGCTATTTATTGCAGAGCACCGGTTAGTTGCTAATGATCCCAGCGCCGACGCTTTGCTTGCGCGCGCGTGGAATACAACACCCCGTAGCGCTACTACCAGCGGTCCTTGCTCGCGTCCCGTGCGCGCGCGGAGGGCTCCTTCGCGTCTCGTGTCGAGTATCGATTTAAGTGAAGTAACGCGGGGGGAGGGGGGGTGGCGCGCGTGTGAGCGAGTGAGTGAACGCGCGCGTCCACAAGTGGAAAATCACGCGGCGCATTAGAGGCGTTAATGGACGATATAATTAGACAGCGCGGCTCACAACAAAAGCTGAGGCCGCTCGCGGACGCGGGGTGTAGTGCGCGATACATTATTTATGGGAGGCCGCAGTTAATTTTAATGCCCTCATCATTAACCGCGGTCGGTCAATCAATCATCAGTTCTACTGCTGGATGAAAAAAAGCCCGTTACCAACCGCTCACCATCCTACGATGACGACTGACCCACCCACGGGGCCTCCAGCACGAGCCGATGTAGATCGCCGTCAATTTCGTCTCAGAATCTTGATTGAGACTGCAGGAGGAATCCGATGAGCTGTGAAGCTCTTTGTCACAGATGCCTGAATGTGGAATGTCCCCTCTCTTCACGTGGCTGCCACCCCGTGATTATTTTAATGACATTAGTTCGAGCATAATTTCTCTACTCGTAAAAACTTACTGCATAACCATTATTTTGGTGTTGGAAGTTAGTGATCATTATTTGTTTGTATATATATGTGTGTGTGTGTGTATGTAGCGCCCTCCTATACGCCGAACCGCCTCAGAGTGTGTAAAATAAATCTCATCTCAACCCTTTGAAAGAGCACCCCCAGTTGCAGCTGTCCTCGTGGGAAGAGCGATTCTGTGAATTACCAATTGTTGGGTCACGATTCGATTCAATAATTTCCATCGTTTCGTCTCGTTTTGTGTTGATCATCGTTTGTTTCGTCTAGTTGCACAGTTTTGTTCGTTCCGCTAGCCTCGATGGCGTATGAGCCTGTCATTCGTACATCAATTGCATACACCATGAAATATGGGTTCTTGCATCACATAATCGACGAATCAATACATCGTTATATGCCCACAGATAAGGAACAAAAACATCGCCAAATCTGTCATTCACACGACCTTATGCCAATAAACGTATGTAATAGGCTCTCATTTCGTGCAATAGACTATGCCACTAATTAGTTACCCTTAAAAGCCTCACTGAGTCTCAATACTCATATTCAAGAGGCTCCCCGCACTGGGATGTTTGATCAATACCATTAACCCGAGTACGCAGAGAAGAGCCACCAACGCATCACACGAGCGGACACAATTCTCGAGACGTGTTTTTTTTCTCAAGAGCGTGCTAGGCCAATTCAGCAAATCAGCAAAGTAATCTGGGAGAAAATCAGAGGACCCGAGAAACTCCACCACGCAAACGAAGTGGGTGACAGTCATCACTTCCAAGTTGATTTTGTTTTAACCAGGTGAGAACACAGCAGACGTAATTTATTCTCATTTGCAAGAGTTACATGGGGGTGTTATTATGCCAGTAAGGAGGGGGGGGGGGCGATGATTGCTATGTGTAGTCACAATTTAGTAAGTTGAGGGTAGTTTTTTAATACGTTTGGCAATATTTTACAGTGACACCGGCACATAATGGTCTACTCTTGCTGATGGCATCGCGGGATGTAGAACGTCCATGGTGAAGCAGACAGAGAGTAGTATCGTGGCTATAACACCTGCAATATAACACTAAACTAAATTTTTTATTTTTTATTTTACCAGGTAATGCCCACTAACATTTTTTTTTATTTTACCACATAAGGCCCACTGAGCTAAATAGCGACCTGGCCACAAATGATAGCTCACCCAAGTGGCTACCATGTGGAAATGTATAGCAACCAGATATTCTAAACGCATGTTCCTAAATGTGGAGATAAAATGCACGCAACCACGGGGAGAACGTACAAACTCTATATATACAAGCGTCAGGGTCTGGATCGGAACCCATGATCTCCTGTATACCAGGCGAGATAGCTATCGTCTCGGCACCGTGGTGCATTAATCAGGGCTGTCGCTGGAATCGAACCCTGAACCTATATCCAACCAAGCAGGCGAACCCTCTACCGCGAGGCCACGTGAAAGCCCACGCCTCCTCTGAAGAAGGGACATTGCCCGAAACGTTCAACTTCGAGTTGCTTAGTGACAACAACAACAACAACAAAAAACCACGCACATCAGCAGCAGCAGCAGCATCAGCAGAGGAAGAAGTCACCCGCGACTCCGTGTCTACTCCCTTGCCCGTGGAGGCGCTCCGCTCCGCGCGCGCGCGTTGCCTGCGCGTTGCCCTTTGGCACCGGGCAATCTCCGGCGGGCCCAGCGTTTATCGCGTCCCCATGAAGCGCACCTTGATCGCGGCGACGGCGGGCCGAGATGGCGGTTGCTATGGGTGTGTGGAGAGGAGGTGGGGGAGGTGGGTGACCACGGCTGGGGGAGACGGGGCAGAAGGGGAGTACGTGGTGGCACGGTGGATAGGAGATGTTAACTACCTCGCGCGGTGCACAGAAAGTCGTATTTTTGTGCCAATTTCCAGATTTCTATCCCTTCTTGAACATCGTCAAAATGCACATCTTCAGTCACATCTAGAGATAAAAGAGTATTAGTAACTGCTGGTAGGCTGTGCATCTTATCAAGTTTTCGCATCACATTTTTTCCAATAAATACCCTGAAAATTGAGTTATCAATTCCAGGACGTATGATGTCACAGCATTGGCGTATAAAGGAAGGGGGGATACACACAAACTCAGGGGAGAGGTTAACTTCCACTGTCAGGGTGCCACGGTGGCGAGATGTTAACTATCTCGCCTGGTATGCAGGAGGTCGTGGGTTCGATCCTGACCCTGACGCCTGCTGTATATTTGGAGTTTGTGTGTTCTCCCCGTGGTCGCGTGCATTTTTGTCCGGATCCTTTGGGATTCCCCTCTCCATTAATAACCATGCGTGTAGAGTATTTGGCTGCAATAAACTCCGCGCGATAAGCCACTTCGTTGAGCTATCATTTGTGGCCAGGTCACTTCTGAAAAAGAGCTGTTTAGCTCAATGGGCCTTACCTGGTAGAATAAAATAAAAACGTTTAGTTTTAGTTCAGTTTGTAGAACTAATTTCGCACCGTACGTAGCCACCCGTGCTAATCGAAGGTGCGGAGTGGAGGTGAACACCGTGACGAGCTCAAGCGGTGGAGGGAGAAGAGCAGAAGGGAGATGGAGGCTGCTGCTGCTGCTGCTGATGTGGTTTTTTGTGTGTGATGTTGCCGACTGCAATTTCTTGCGCACGTCACAAACAATCGCACAATTCCAAGAATCGTAACGCGCGCGCCACGTTCGGCAACACAAAAAGAGACGTGACGAAACACGCGGGTGGCACTGGCAACGAAGGTAAACCGAGTTAAGTAGAAGAGAAAACCCCACGTTTTAGTCCGGTCTTAAAAGCACCGGATGCCACGGCTGAGCCACCTCCAGTGGAAGGGCCTCCGCTAGACGGCGCTGGAGAGAGCCTCTCTACGGGGTATTTGGCCTCCTCTTCCACGCTGGCCAGAGACGTCTTGGGAGAGGTGAGAGTAGCCAGACTTTACCCCACCGCACGTCACCTGCCGATCGACAAACCTGTGATGGTGGTACATGGGGCGGTGGGAGATTGAAGGGACATGCGGTCACATTGTGTCAAGGGGGCCGTCCATATATGACGTCACGCGATTTTGGACGATTTTTTACCCCCCCCCCCTCGTCA
>CM025611.2:2623992-2652965 GCA_014621495.2 Entosphenus tridentatus
TCGAAACGTCGTGAGAATTATTTTATTATGTTTTATTTTTATTATTTTATTACTTCCCTTCTACGTGACTTTACCGAAAGAACCAAGAAGATAAATCCCTGCAGTCGCTAAAGCTTTAAATCGAAAAATGTGAGGCGCTTCGTTGAGTGAACAAACATCAAGCTCGAGAAGTCACCGTGGCTGAGGGCGTTGTTGACGCCACCACGTTTCATCACGTTGCTGGTCTCGTCATGGAGCATGAACCACCATCACGCGAACTCCGGTGGTCATCCTCACAGCAGCAGCAGCAGCAGCAACGGCGTTTGGCTATAGCCATCGATCAAAGACGGTCACCGCATCGCGCGCTTTCAGATGCGCTTCTGCGGCCGTCTGGAACGCTCTTCCTTCCGATAGTAGGAACCCACTGTGGCTATGCACTTTAACATCATCTCGATTGACGAACTCATTGCTTCAGAACTGCTATTCGCGTTTAGTTTGTTGTCCTTCCCCCCACCCCCGTACCTCCGATGAGCACGGTTTGCTACGTACGGTGCAAAGAAAGTTCAACATATAGCCATAGCTAGGGGGCCTTGTTGCCAGTATCCGTGTTTTTGCCACAAGCACTGTGTGGTCAATGCGGACTTGGTGCCTTGCAGAAGATGTCTATCTGGCGTTCGAACATCTATTCCCCTGTTTTATTACCAGATGGTGATCATCCTCACAGCAGCAGCAGCGGCGGCTTTTGGCTATAGCCATCGATCAAAGACGGTCACCGCATCGCGCGCTTTCAGATGCGCTTCTGCGGCCGTCTGGAACGCTCTTCCTTCCGATATTAGGAATCCACTTGGAGCTATGCACTTTTAAATAATCTAGATTGAAAACGCATTTCATTATAACTCCTTTTTCGTGTTTTATTTGTTGTACTTCCCCTGCACCTCTGATTGGCGCGGTTGGCTACGTACGGTACAAAAGAAGTTCAACATGCAAACATAACCCTCTGCCAGATGCCACAGCTGCTGCACGGCAGACACGTGACCTCCGAAGTGTGCCCTAGCAGCGTTCTACCAAATATGCCATTCATTACTGGGTTACGTGAAAAATTGACTGGCTGTCGACTGTTTGCCTCTGCTTACTGTGGAGTTTATCAACTTTAACTGCCTTAAACCCATCTTTGTGATATGAAGTTTAAAAGTGCATTGCAAATCTTTAATTGTATGTTTGCAGAGTTCTTAAAAATAAAGTGACTCTAATTTGCGTAATTACCATGTTTGTATTTACTCCTTGACAACAGTAATTGTACATCCCAGTTAAATCACATACCTCAGTTCAAATTATAAACAGTATCAGGAAATCCATCTTAATTAAAGCAACATTTACTGCGATATACTGAGACCCGCGGGTTGACTCAACCGATTATCTAACCGGGATTGGTTAACATTCGCGATTAATCTATGGAAAGTTTCGTCACAGACAGCCAAAATAACTTGGAACTTCCAATACTGGCTCAGGACTGTAAACACTGGATGAGCACCACCTCAATTATTACTTGAGCAAGACATCAGTTGAATTGTTGCCACACCGCGCTATCAACCAAGCGTCCAGAGTTTTATTTTGCGGCTGTGGATCAATTCAGTGGCAAATTCAAGCAGAGCCAGTCCTGGGCTCTGCTCACTGACAAGCGTAAAACTTGGTCAAAGCCCCAAGATCAACAGCTTGGGAAGGCCTTCATCCAGCAGTGGACTCAGAAACGACTATGAGTGAAACCAAATCACAGTCTCATGCCATGTAAACATCCCACCTGTGTTCTGCCCATTGTCCTGATAGGATTACACATTCCATTGCGTTGTAAGAGGCTAATTAAGTGAAATGTACACCGCTGCTTAGAAGATTGCTCTTTTAAAGTGCATCCACTTGTCAATCTATCGCACGCTTCTGCTACGGACGGGTACAACTAGTCGTTCACTTACGTGATTATTAATGATGTTCTCAACAATGCAATATGCTAGATAATTAGATAGATGGAGCTGGAGATCATTGATAAAAATAGTAACGGTGGCAAGAACAAAAAGGGCAGGGGGAAAAAAGCACTTGACTTAAACGCGATTATTAATTACGTTCTAGACAATACAATAGCCTCGATAATTAGATAGATGGCTCGATAGATAACTGATCAAAATAATCACGTGGATGGCAAAGGGGGAAAAAAGCCACTTGTTTAAGGGGCATGCCAACAAGAGGTCATCCTGTCTGAAGCTCACTTGTATGTTTGTCCACTCTCTTTCTCCTCGAGCATTGACACAGATTGGTAGGGCAGGGTTAGGTGGAGGGAGGGAGGGAGGGAGGGGGGGAGGGAATTCCCGTGTCCTCCTGAAGGGGTGAACAGTTCGTGCCTCCTTTCAAGCAGGTTGGGATCTGATAGAGGTCGTGTGTTTGATGTGCAGAGGTTGCCCCCACCATCTTATTGTGGCGGCAGTGCATTTCAAAGGGTGTGGACCCAGCGAAAGGTTTGCTCGCAGATAGCAACGGTGCCAGCCACCTTTGATCCTCCGGGAGACGAGTACAATCCGCCCGAGCTCGCCTCGAGGGGCTCTTCACTGTACACACACACACACTGCAACTTGGGGTTAGCGACACCGCCACCACTCGCTGCCACGTGGATGATGCCCGTGATATGGAGGGGGCTCCATACACACTCAGATTTCAACCGAGGCGATCAGTGATTAGTAAAACCATAAATTTCGATTTAAAACTTTCGTGACTGCAGGGATTCATCTTCTTGGTTCTTTCGGTGTCTTTTCGACAGCCCTGTTCTTCACCTGAGGACGGCTGCTTGCGTTGTGGCCGAAACGTCGTGAGAATTATTTAATTATCTTTAATTTTTATTATTTTATTATTTCCCTTTACGTGACTTTACCGAAAGAACCAATAAGGTAGTAAAACCATATATAGGCAGAACTAAATGTTTGTGTCTCTCTCAATGTGAACGTCAGGGTGTTTCGTACATCAGCCTACCGACTTTCCAGACGAATAATATTCAAAGGCATTCATTTAAGCAAGCCAACTCCGCGTGGCGTTCAATGTGGAGACAGAACAGGGTTACCGCCTCTACACGCTTCAACCAAACACGCTCCAAAGCGTCGAGTGATTGGTTTGCACACAGCGATTGGCAACGTCAATCCTCGTGGCAGATGTGACCAGCCCGTCTTTCGACGCAAGCTGCCGTTCACTTGCAATGTTGACGAGCATTACGTTGCTCCGTTGGCTGGTGGCGTGGAAGGGCTTTGCTGCGGCGATACATAAACTCAACACGCGTTGTCGTGCAGCATTACGTGGGTGAAGCAAGCGTAGAGGGGAGGGGGCGCTGTGTGTCTCCACATATAAATACAAAATAACATTCTTGAGTCCATTGGCTTAGTGACCTTCCAGACCAATATCAACAAGCGTCCTTTGTTTAAGCAAGCAAAGCTGTAACGTTTTTGTCCGCCCCGACTGGACAGCTGTGGAAAAGAGCTTTATAGCTCATCGGATTCCTCCAGTATCGGTAAATATTTCTGATGCTGAAGTAAACTCTTTAACTGTGGGATTAACAGATGGATTACAAAATGTTATTGGCAATAGCACTCCACATATGGATTCAAATGGGTTCTGTCTTACCATCTGAGACGTTGAGTTTTCCATCGCTGCTCTCATATAACGATAAATAATAATAACAATCAGCTTTTTGTCAGTCCACTATTGGATAACGGCCTTCCCGACACTGCTCTTA
Organism: Entosphenus tridentatus; assembly: GCA_014621495.2. Taxonomy (NCBI): domain Eukaryota; kingdom Metazoa; phylum Chordata; class Hyperoartia; order Petromyzontiformes; family Petromyzontidae; genus Entosphenus; species Entosphenus tridentatus. Next base: position 2,627,738 of record CM025611.2, read on the forward strand.
TTTACAACAAACCTCACCATTCTAGATTTGAAGCTTTCGTGACTGCAAGGATTCATACTCTTAGATTTTTTCGGTAAAGTCACGTAGGTAAAAAAATTAAATTTAAAATTATTAAAAGTAATAATAGAAATAAAATAAAATAATTACTTTATTTTTTACCTACGTGACTTTACCGAAAAAACCTAAGAGCATAAACCTCACCATGTCGGTAGGAGCGGCTCGGTGACAGGGAGCGGTCGCAGTGGCCAGGGTTCAGACATCGCCACTGATGCCTGAGTCGTGGCCGGGTGCCGGGTCGCCGGATTCACAGCGGACCGCTCGAACCGCAGCGCCGCCGGCTCCAACACAATGTGTGGGGACAGCACATAGGGGTGTGTGGACAAATTAAAAACTAAAAAATTTAGGCGACACAATTTGATGTCTGGGTGGTTCTCATAACAACACAGTTTAACGACCGTATTGTATGTCTGTCTGTACTTATGCTGAACTTCTTTCGCACCGCAAGTAGCCAACCGTGATAATCGGAGGTGCGGATATAGAATATTTATAATAAATGGGCAGACAATCGCTGCACCGTGGCCATCACGCAAACACGAACGTAGGTAGACGTGACGCAGAAAAGTCAATGGTGCCCGCAATATGAATGAAGCGATGCCATCGGACACGTCCGCAGATACAAACGAGCCGCGAAGCTTTCAGTCGTTAACCGCTTGCAGTCGCGAGGTAGGAAAAGGAAGTTGTGTGTTTGTTTGCACATTCAATGTGCCCTCCAACAAGGAGTTAAAAGGGAATGCGAGGCCACAAAGGGCCTCTGAAGCTATTGTCATGTACACCATGAACAGCTGGCCGAAACAATGCACCTGTCTGTAGATACGAATACAAAGCCTCCCTCCACTGTTCCCCCCCCCCCCCCTTCCTCTCTCCTCACGAGAAAACACCCCGAATGCCCCCCCCCCCCCACTTGTACTCGCACACACGTGGGCACACGCCTGGCATTTAGGGTGGACGATTCGCACTCTTGACCTTTAGCGGACCTCTTTCACTCGCGTTTCACACCATGGACGCAATGCCTCCACGGTGTGGCCAAGTAACAAAAAAAATGTCTCTGCTTTGAAAAAAGAAAAACCCCCACGACGAATGATGGCCATGTCGGCCATCCTCTTGGATGTATTTACACGTCGTGTTTTGACCCTCTTTGAAGTGCACTTGCTGAATAAGACTACAATCGATAAGGCAAATCCTGACATCGATTTAACAACCTGAGAAATAAAGCATGCCAAGAAACCGTCGTATTTACCTTTCTTAGATAAAGCAGGAATTTCACATTTTACAACACCACCCACACTTTACAGTGTGGATTTTGTTGTCAAATACTGGCAGGTCAAAGATTGGTGGTGGATATTGCTTCACCGATGTTCACTAAACAAATCAGTATCGGCATGTGAACGTTCGCACGTCACGTGCAAAAATGTTAAATTGACACCTTGTATTGGTGGATCTTGTTTGGAGTAGCATGTCCTACAAGATGAATGGGCATTCACCTTTGACCCAGGAAGTGGGCATTTCTCCCAGCTGTCAATTAAACGGACGTGCTCCTGCAATTACGGGTGAGTTATGGCAGGCAGGGAGAAGGCGCGCGCTAACTCACTCACACTCGCTAACGCGCGCACGCACGGATTCCCGTGCTGTTTGCCAGCAGGCTTTGCCGGAGAGAAAAAAAGTTTCACGCCTGGCACATTTAAGGGCAACAGGAAAATCAAACCATCTTTTCGAGTACATCGAGACGAACGTGACGTGCACGCAGCGCGAAAGGAATTCAGCATTTCTGACCCAGCAAAAGAAAAAACCTGAACGCAGTCATCGGCGCTTCAACAACAATGGGCGTATTGAGCTGAGATACCATGTTGATATACCTTGGCTTGTACAACCAGCAAGTCGAGGAGGCATTTTCGCACACTTTGGGGTAGTGGGGGATGGTGGTGGAGGCGGGTACATTTGTCTTGACCCAGAGTTCAAAAGTGATTATGACCTTCTGACCTGCCGAGGTAACTAACCCCCTCTTCCCTTGTGCTAAAAACAGGTGTGCCAATGTTCTTATGTTCAATTTACAAATACATGTATGGGGGTGGGTTTTCTGCACACATGGATTCTTTGACATTGTTGTGATAACATTTGTTTTGTGTATGCTGGTTTCGTAGGTTTTTTTCTTCCTATCTTGAGCATAAATTATCTGGCTGTCGCCTGATGATGCTAGTTGTAATTACTGGTGAAACGTCGTACTCGAATTGTAAATGTTGTGAGTTTACTCCAACACACCGGTGTGCTGTACTAGTAACGAAATGGCATGTTTTATTTACGTGACAAACCTTAATAATTGCCTGTTGGGTGGCGGCGGGTTTAACGACACATTTACGCGATCTCACCCCAAAAACCCATATTATGGACATAAATTATATGTACAATAAATAGCTCACAGGTTCAAGCTTCCTTATCAGCCCCCCGCCCCCCCTGTAATGTTGGCACAAAACAACTTCTCAGTCCAAGGAGCGGGTGCTTATTTTGTTATGGAAGACACCCCCCCCACATCTCAATTCACAACAACACGTATTTGTACATAGGTGACGTGGGACTCAAATTTTACACGGCCACATCAGTCGTTCTCAACATGATGCATTGTCAGCTACAAGCTGTCCACGGGGCGGTTTTGACATTTCTGCACTACAAAAATACAAAGTAAAAAGTCAAAGTGATGTCGTGCTATATATGTCCCAATGATGGGCCACTTTGTTGAGATATCATTTGTGGCCAGATCACTTCTGAAAAGTACGTTAATACCTGTGTGGGGCCTGGTAGGATGGTTTAGTTTAATGTGTTTGTGTGATTTGTTTACCTTTCTTGGACTTTGCACTACGATCATGTTTTTGTGTTGTTCGTTGCTGTAACGTTCTTACCCCATGCCCCTACTGGACACCTGTGAAAAAGAGCTTCATAGCTCATCGGATTCCTCCAGTACAAATACATATTCTGATTCTGATTCATCTGTTTACAGGCATAAGTCAGTGGTGGAAATTCCACATTCCTACGGTGGAGGGTGAGTCTATCCATAGGATAACCACTGGTGACTTACCCAGACTGGTAGCTATTTTGATGACCCTGCAGGGATGATAAGCTGAGTCAACTCCCACCCAGGATTTGAATTCCGATTGCGACCCCAATTTCCGTACCACTCAAGTCACCGTTTCATCAAATACATGAATATGTTTTTCCATTTCAATACTAGTGTAGTTTGTTAAAATAGATTATTGCTGCCTGTCAGAAATTAAATCTACGTCACATTGTTTTAAACACATTCAATTTATGTTCAAGTCTGGAGGATATACATTTTTTTTGATATCAATTATGATTATTTTATCCTCTTGTCCCACACTTTTAAAATTAGGATTATAAGCCTATATAAGTCGGACACTTTAAGGTGATTAACAGGCATGGACTGACTAAATGGAAATTTATTTCCTTAAGTTTACAAAAGCCAAAGGGGCAACAGAATGTATGAATAATCGTGGCTAGTTGCTCCATAAGCCCTACGGCCACCTTATGGTATGCATAATACATTGTAACTATGAATGCTAAACGCTTCTTTAAGGAAACAAACGGTTTTAAAGAACACATGGCATTTTATAAATACATCAATAGCACGTTGGTGTGTGCTAAAATATCAACACCAAGTTATGAGTCTTAATGCGTTGAAAATAGTATTATTTATCCGAGTGCCACCCAGGCCATTTAAGTAACGAACTATCGTCATCCAGATATTCCTGTGAGAACGTGAGCACGACATGGTGTCACATTCAAAGGCACTTTTATTTCAACACTTTGTAACACTCTGTCAACTTAAAGCCACCGCATGTATGAATAACTTTCAATTAGGTGTAAAAAGAAGCATGTTGCAACAATGGTGCATCACATAAAACGTTTATCCTGTATTTTTCAGAATGTTGAAATGTAATTATGTGACACGTTTATGACTCATAGGATGTTTGCTTGGGTCTGCGGGACAAACACAAGAATGGAAATAACAAAAAACCACACTTCATACGTGTCAACTTTATCAGCTGAAACTGTCAGGCATGTTGTAATTTACTGTTAGAGGCGGTGACCCCATAAATAAACCTGCCGCATTCCAAGAAAAGCATTTTATGGTGCGGCTATTGCCACTGGAAACAATGGCAAGCCCTCAGCCAGAGACAAGAAGCAACCAGACTCTTTGGGCCAATTCAACACACTCTCATTTCCTCTTGGCTCCGAGGGGGAGCCTTTAAAAAAAAAAGACAGGAGGGGGAGGAATTGTGGGAAGGGACCCTGCATGCCTAATTCAAAAGAGGGAGCAAATCAAAAATCGGAAGCAAAGCGCAATAAAGTGTGAAAGAGGACAGAAGGCTTGGGGTGTGCTGGCTCCTTTTTTTCAGCTTGTACAGCGTTTTACGACTGGCTCGTTTGTGCAAACGGGGTAGCCTCAATTGAGGCATAGGAAGTTCGCAGGGTCACTTGTTGGGAACCTGTTCCATCGTGTACCATTCTTCAAAGCAGGTCCCTGTAACAAAGTCCCACTGTGAAACACCTGCACCTGAGTGTCATGTTATTACTACGCAGGTAAAAGAAACAAAAAGCTTCCCCACAAGTGAAAACTTAAGACACTAATATGTTAATACAAGTGGCGTGCAATGGACTCAATAGGTTTGAGTGTCTCGACAAGGTCTTGTTAACCATCAGCACTTACATGTACGAGTGTAATCCATCACCTCTCAAGTAAGCACTCTCGCTGGTACGGCGTGCGTAGTTTTTGCAGAAAGATAAAAAAGAACAAGCCCCTGCCTCAAGGCAGATTAGATACCACGATGCCTACATACCTGTCTGCAGTACAGGTGTGCTTTGGGGAGCAGCACACGTCAGCTACGAGAAAACTACAGTTGCACACAGTTGCACATGTTTGAGAATTGGTAAAAAATTGGTGCAATAGAATAATATTCACGAAGTTAAAGCCCTTTGTCAATCCATTGCAGAATGAAAGCTTCCCAAGGCATGTCAGTGTTTGACTGCCCATACTTCACAATGCTGGTAAGTCCAAGTTGGTAAAGGGTGGCTAACATACCAGTTTTGATGTGCTGTATTATTCGGCATACACAAAAGCTTTTGTAATGTAATAATCGCACCGTCTCATGAATGACAAGCCTCTCAACCAGGAAGGCAACGGATTTATTACGTTTACATTTTTTTACATGTGTTCCAGTGATAAGGTAAGGCAATAAATACTCCACACTTTCAACATACACATTACTGCAATATCAACATGAGTATCCAAACAAACTCGAAGAATATATTTACAATTAAGACTAAAAGGTTGGCATAGGCGACTAACAAACATTAATACATGTTTGTTAACAGAAACACACTGCGCTAGCAATTCAAGTGGCACTTACATGCTTTACATAAGAGTTTCCTTGGGGCAGTATAGTCAAGGGTTTTTTTATTTTGTGTTCACAGCCTATGCTGCACTGCCATCTAGTGAAGAGACAATCCACAGCATCTGTTTGAGCCAAGGCTCCCTTTTGTTTAGTCGCCCACAGCACGTACACACAACTGTGCACATGCCAATAATAAGGAATGATCTTCAAAGTCACAGTAATTGACTATTGTTATAACTGGAAACACTTAATTGTAATGCATGAACCAGCGATGGGGAACCCACGTGCCATGGACTGGATATGCCCCGCAACTTAATTTCCTACGGCAAGAGGCCACGCGACTTGTACCATTTTGAAGATGCCTGTAGACGATATTTGTGCAAGCATATTAGCCACATAAATCGATACTCGTGCAAAATATTTTCAACCTGGCAACAGTGTTTCTAATTTTAGTGCACTTAAGTCACTTCTCTTACCTCAAGGGCCTCTTACAGCAACAGAAGTGACTGAAGTGTGTTAATGTGCCACCGGCGAAAGGAATTAGAAAGTCTTATTCAGCTCTCCATAAGATAAAGGGTCCCCACCACTGGTATAAACCTCTGATCAACCTAATGTTTATGTTATATACACATTACGTATTACACCAGTAAATTACATTGGAAGATTATATACCAGGCATACGAGACTTGTGCAGTAGAACTGTTTTCATATCAACTGAGACAAAAACGTGTGTATGCTTTTGCATGTAAAAATAAAGTGACAATTGGGTTCATCAACCTGCAGGGCTATCTGATTTGACTTTCTGATCCCAACAGCATAGTGGCCGATAAAATAAAATGCTGTTGAGTTGCCTCATGGCAAGATAATGCCACAAACATTTCACAAACATCGTAGGACCCATTCATGGTTTGAATGTTCATATTGCTTTTTGTATTGCTTTTCCTATGTTTGTAAAATGTAAGTACAATTATTGGTAGACACCATTAATCAATTAATCAAGATAATGTGACATGAATTCATAGGAATATCATTAATTCATAGGAATATTATATAATTATTCACAGCCCTTTGGCAATCTACTGCCGGATGAAGGCTTCCCCATGCCGTGTCAATCATGGGGGCTGTTTTACCATTTTTCACCATGTTCGTTCATTCAAATTCGAGATCGGACAGGAACCAGGACCAATTCAGATATCACACAGCATTGATATTAGCTGTGGCAGGAAACTAAACTCGTATTTCTAGGATCATTGCAAAGTATGCGAACCACTGTGCCATGGCACCTCTTATAGGAATAAGCACATTTAAACTTAATATACCGTATTGCATTTATCAGTTTGATAATCACATTGTGCAAACCCTGTGTTAAGTCCTGAGGTGAGGTCAAAGTTGCCAAAAGGATATTCCCTCAGTTAAAGAAAGGTCACATCAAATTATATTGGTAACATGAACAGTTTGTAGCCACAAAGCACAGTGCAGCAGTGCAGTGCATGCAGTAACAGCATGGGTGATGCAGTAATCAAACAGCACGGCACTACCGTTCTTTACGAAACTCGCCTTTGCTAGTCTGCATAACTTTATCAGTGCCATTGTGCTCATACATTTTCTCCTTCATTGAGCTGCTATGATGTGTCTCCCCGGGCTTCTGGTATGGCTTAAAACCATACCTTCTCCTGGTCTTCTCCTTTAAATGTTTCTCTTTTGCTCCGTCATCATGGCTCTCCTCTTTGTGTCCCTGCACAGGGCTTTTTGAAGGTGGGCTGGAAGTGTCTTCACGACTGGCGTGGTCTCTTGACGAGGAAGCTACCCGGCTGCGTGGGGGCATCAGTGCACCACGCAGCGTGTTCACCAAGAAGCGCTTGTTGGTGGCAGGCAGGGGGCACTTTTGCCTGGAACAGTGAAAACCAGTGCAAATTTGAATTTGATATCTTGGCATTAGCAGGTGCAGCACAGGTAATTATAATGGCGGAAGGCGGTTTTAAACCTGGATAATCGTTGAAAGACATGTTAATAGAAGGCCCTGTTTTAGAATATCACAATCAATCGAATATTCAAGTGTAAAGATGTAGATATGTCTCTCAGAGCTCAGAGCACTGAATTGGCTCCACTGAGACTGGAATTGTATCCAGATAGCTGCCTGTGATGACACAGATTCTCAAGTGTACCAAGTTGTTGATCTGAACCTGGTCTCCAATGCATAAAAACAAAAAAATGACATTACATTTGGTTCCGAACTAATTTGTTAATATTCCAGTTATGAGAATACAAATATTACTCTAACCATGATGCGACAAATAACACTTATTCCGAGAGCAGGTAGGAAAGTGCTGCCCTCTGTTGTATGAAACAGTGATCACTTAAAGGAATCTCGTAGGTAACCCTGTGATAGTTTAACACGTAGGCTTTCGCGACCAGTATTATTCATAATCAATGTTTTTGGGTTAGATCGCGTGAGTATAAATGTGTCGAAACCCTCCACCACCCGACACGGCCAATCAGTACGCGATCTAACCCAAGAACATTTATGAATAACCCCGATATCCGATTCCGTGGGCCATTCACAAAAACACTAAGGGTTGTACTGCTGTGCTAGAGATCCAACTTGATTCTTTGTTTTTTGACATTATGCCAATTGCACAATAAAAATGGGGGAAATTAAACATTTTTGTCAAAAGTTCAAAAGCCCCCGTTCAGTGAAGCATTTTTAAATGCAACAGGTTCGACTGTTTTGATCAACAAAGCCCACAAGTCAAAGCAGTTTATTTAAAAACGGATCGAAAACTCACTTTTCACTAGTGCAAATACATTTATTGATGCACATTAGCCATTAAATGTGGCAAGTGTAAAAGTATGTTTTATAAGCCCATGATGAACTCACCAGCCCATAGTTCCCATAGTCTCTGCTCGCACTCTGCCCCGATTTGCTTCTTGTAGAATCTCTTCCCTGGCAAGCCTTAAAATATTGAAGAAAAAAAAGGGCCACGCATATTACGGCAATACATCCCGAAATCCTTATTTATCATGTACTCATCCAAACGTTGTCTTGAAAAACATTAGGTCATAGAAATTATGAACTATGCTGAACGAGCATGGCACAAAGTTCATATATGCTGGCAGAGTTGAGCCAGTGGTGGAAATTCCTCATTCCTAGGGCAGGGATCAATTATCTAGAGTATATGGTAACCACTGTGGACTATCCACATATTGGCACTTTTTTTACTTTAATCGTTTAGCATTGTTAGCAATGTTGAAATAATCTATATTGAAGTCATGATCCAGTGACATCACAAGCACTATGAAAACACAACACGGTACTGTCCCGTTTATCCAGGAAAGCTTCATAGTCTAAATACTCTTGTATTGAAGAACATTTTAGAGAAATTAAAACGTTATTATTGAGGCTGGTTCTGCATTGGGACATTTGGCGAATTTCACCAGTGGGATAGCGGTGATTTAAGGGGTCTGCGGTTCACAACACTAATTTATCCATCCCCTTGTCCACGTCTAACATCAGTGGCGCGTGAGATTCGAACCTCACCCAACACCTTCACCATCACGCACCGACCGGTTAAGCAATCACCACGAAACACCACGGCGTGCAAGAGGCCTGCCATCCAGCAGTGGGTTTACAATGGGCTGTGCATGATTATTTACTTGGGAAAACGAACTTCAGCACGACTATAAAGTCATATCATGTTTACGAACCACCCCGCTAAATCAGCAATTGCACCGCCACAGGCAAAATTCACACTTATCGGACTGCCCCCACCGCCCGTATTCGATATATCGACCCAGCACGGCACAACCTCCGAGTTAGAAATAAAATCACCTTTCGAGCTCGGCTTCGTCCATTATTGCAGTTATTTCTCGGCTAGACACAAGCTGCCCACATAACAGCCGTATTAAATGTATTTAAAACGTCGCTTTAAGCCACTTAAGGCGACTCCGCGGGCTGCATCTCCGCCAGGCACGGGGGTCACCCACAGTCCGCAGAGTAACTAGGCCAGGCCGCGGCTTCAAGCGCGGCCTACTCTAAAACACCGACGGGACTTTCACTTTTTTAATCGTGGCAAAACGCGAGTGGTTTAAAATAAAAAAAACACACGCAACTCTCCTCAAAAGTGAATCTAAGCCCGAGGCGAAGGCGCAAACGCGCGAAAGATTAAAGCCGGGAGCGATTTCCCGACGTTTGTTGTGCGTTCGGCCGAGATGTAGTCACGTGCCGCCGCTGCGTGCGCGTCACGCCCCCACGTGACGCACGCGCGCGCCGCACGCGTTGGGGACACCTCGAGGTGCACCGAGCCTGGCACGAGCGCGTCGTGGAGAACGGCGGCTGCTCTTTGTTGTTGCTGTTGTTGGGCAGTGGTGCACAAGCCACAGCTCGGTCAGCGCACGAGTCAATGGTTGACTAAAATCCCCCCGCGCCGTCCCCGTTTAGCACGATTGGCAACGTACGGTGCGAAAGAAGTTCAACATAGAATGACAACACTCGCTGCCATGACAATTATATTTAACACAAATCAAAGAGGAGACTTTTCGGCCAATGGCCCTTTAACACAAAGTATGTTCATTGATACAAATCCAGCACCTCGCCTATGAATAGCGATCGATCACTGGCGGTCAGGCTCCTTCCTGATGATCGCACATATCGCTACTACCACGTGATTGACCAACACTGCAGGTCACAGACACTTAAAAGTCTTAATCTTTCTGCCTCTTTCCTCCTATCGTCGCTATTCCAAAGCTCTTCTCTAACCTTGCTCAATTGAATAAAAGTGTTTAACATCCGACTGTATTGTCTCTCTCTCAAATTCTAGCAAGCTTTGGAAGAACGTAATCAACCAGGGTGTTGGCTTTTCGATTTAAAGCTTTCGTGACTGCAGGGATTCATATTCTTGGTTCTTTAAAGTAACGTAGAAGGGAAATAATAAAATAATGATAAAACAATTAAATTCTCACGACGTTTCGATTGCAACACAAGCAATCTTCATCAGGTACGAATGAATGAGAAAACAAACCTAGCAAAATTAGAAATATAACACAGCTAGAACATATTTTTTTCTTGCTGTGTTTTTCACAACTGATGATGATTGCTTGTGTTGCAGTCGAAACGTTGTGATAATTTTATTGTTTTATATTTGTATTACTTTATTGTTTCCCTTCTACGAGATTTTACCGAAATAACCAAAAAATAGAAATAATCATAGAAATAAAATGATTTTATTTATGTTATTATTTCTATTATTTATGTTTTATTTATACCTACGTGACTTTACCGAAAAAAACCTAAGAGTATGATTCCTTGCAGTCACGAAAGCTTCAAATCTAGAATCAAGAATCAAGCTACGAACAAGTTTTACATCTGGAGGTTTAAACAAACAAAAAAACCTCTAAGCTGGCAGCACTTCCTAGCACAGAGCCGGTCACGTGTTGTGGCGTGGACCAATCGCAAGGCGACAACCTCGCTCCGTCTCCCCCTCTCAGCGAGCACGTGTTCGGCACGGCCTACACGCGGCTCCCGCCCCCCACTCCTTTTGTTTGCTGTCAAACTTAAATTCCGATTTTAAAACAACAAAATAAAACACACCATGTCCGTCGCCGTGGGTGTCCGGGGCAAGCTCTACTTGTGCTCGCACGAGGGCTGCTCGGCCACCTTCTCCAAGGAGTGGCGCCTAATGGAGCATCTGTACCGCCACGAGGGCCTGGTGAGTCGGGAGTGCGTGGGCGTCAGCACGCCTCTCGCCACTGCTGGATGAAGGCCTCTTCCACGCTGCAGTGGGCGAGGGGGAGGGGTTGCTTGACCATACTTCACCACCGTGGTTGCCACCCGTCCAAACGAAACCAAACCCCGGCTATATTTCCCCACGACTGCAGGCCTATTGTTAAAACTGCGTTACAGTTATACAGCAGTGGAATAAAGTTAATCGCAATGCCACGTGTACCGCCAGAAAGCGGTACACTACAAATTGCTGCCACTCGAACACAATATGTCGATTTACATGTATCCATCACGCTGGTCAGTGCGTTGGTAAAAGCGGGGAGTACTGGACGTGGCGGCATAGAAAGTACAGTACAACCATGGAATTTGCTGCACTTTCTGCTGCTGACGTAAGATCAGCAGGTTTTAGCCTGGACAGTCCTTGGGATGGGTGGCCACGCATATCACAGGGGTGCAATCTGCTCCTGCGGTGCTCCTTAGTGGGCAGCAGAGGGCAGTGCAGCAAATTCCTTTGCTCCATCCGCTGCTCTCCACGCCTTAATTCCCCACGGACCGGCGTGGTGAAGTATGGCGAAGTAACCCCCACCATCCGTATGACGTGAGGAATTAGCCATCATTCAGTAGTGCGTTAACAAAAGGACCGGGACATGTATACCCATGGGTAGTTTATTACACGTGTTTTGTCCCATCTGTTCTAAAGTAAGATTGCTCCTTTTGATGTTTAGGACAGCATTGGTTTTCCGAATGGAAGCACTGATCCTCGCCATGGGAATATGGAATTTCTACTACTGGCTCGGGTACGAGGGCCTGGAGAGGCAAACACTGGACACAATGTTTAATAAATAAAAACTCAACATTTGCCAATACTGGACGGTGGCCCTTAATAGGACGATGCCAAAGCAGTATTACCAAATGTTACAATATTTTACAGGCCCTCTGTATATTTAACTTTGTGTATCTTCACATCTGCGATTGAGTATCATTCAGGAGTAAGTTTATACAAGATACCACTGGGACCTTCTAAATATGGACTGTTATTTGCACTATACCTTTAATACTTAACAGTAAATGTGTTTATATCACGTTGCTGTAAGAGGCTTGCAGAGGCGCTTGTCAGAAATTTGTCAGGCTAGTTAATATCACATCTGATCTCAGACCTCCCATGACTATTTTCTGTCAGTCCCAAGCAGTTTCAGACTCTTTTCTTTTGGAGATCACAAGTTTGTGTTCATGAACAACTTGATTGCAATTCCCTTTAAACGTTCTGTCACAATATGCTGTTGTTTTTGTTGTTTTTATTTCGTACAGTAATACATGCGTTTCAAGTATTTGCTGTTTTAACTCTCGTTTATAAAACAAACAATCAAAACATCTCTTGTGTTACTCCAGATGCCGTTTGTGTGCGACTATGAAGGCTGTGCCAAGGGATTTACGAGGAAGTTCCACCTATCCAGGCACAGGCTCACCCACACCGGAGATAGGCCCTATCGGTAACGGATTCGTTGACACACTCCGTTCGCATGTACAGAAAAACCTTGGATTGCGAGCATAATTCGTTCGGGAAACGTGTTTGGAATCCAAAGCACTCGTATATCAAAGCACTCGTATATCAGTTGTGATCACGTGACGCTCGGCAGACAAAGCGTATACACGTACTACTCGTATTGCAAGACCTCGCTCGTTTATCAAATTCATATTTATTTTAAAAATGTGCTCGTCTTGCAAAACACTCACAGACCAAGTTACTCGCAATCCAAGGTTTTAAGGGAAATGAAAGCTGCTGCTGCTGGAGCGATGCACGTATGTTGAACTTCTTTCGCACCTTACGTAGTCAACCGCGCTAATCTATACCTGTCCACCCCTTATTACAGACCAATGCAGACCTCATTGGTCACCTCGTGCCCTTATAAATCTCAACGTTCATCCTACAAAGTCCCATCAGAAGCGAGAAACAAAGGTGTTTTTTTGCCCGTATTGAAACGGTTGTACGCCGTATGGACCTGAAAACTCAATTTTCCAGTACAAGAATACGGGTAAACCGTATGGATCGACGGGTTTGCTAATCTGAGGTGCTAGCTACAGAATCTTCGTGGTCCTGACCAACACATCACTCCACATCTGTTGCTCGAACTGTGCAGTTACGTGTACACAGAATGTGCTCGCTCAAGTCGTTTCTGTCCTCGATTTTACTCGTTTAAAATCGGCAAGTTTCATTTATTTTTTCTTTGTACGAGTTCCATACATAGGAACCGACCTGAACGTTAACAAACCAACGTGGCTGGTAATGAAAATAGATTATGAACTTGAGATGGTACGTGTGTATTGCCCTGTGCCTCAGGAATGCACAATTAAATGCATACGTACATTAATTGTAAACATGTTCATGGGTATTCTTAGTTCTTTCGGTAAAGTCACGTAGAAGGGAAAAAATAAAAAAAATATATAAAGCATTATTATTATTTTGTTATTTCCCTTCTACGTGACTTTACCTAAAGAACCAAGAATATGAATCCCTGCAGTCACGAAAGATTTAAATCAAAATGTTCATGGGTGTGTTCTCATCAAGGTGTGTCCTTGTAGGCCACTTGAAAGAGGTCATGGTTTATCTCAACACATACGCAATATGGTCCACATTGGTAGGCATCTAACTGTGTACCTATGAAAATGAATACGGGTACAATGCATGCATCGAATCGTGTTTAAGAATTTATTATAATATTTGTGGAAATTATACCGACATAGCTTTCGGCTAAAAGAACAAAACACACTGTGAGATTAATTCGCTGACAAAAAAGATCCGGTACGCGTCTGCAATATAATAATTCTATTCAACATGTTAAGTAGTAGATTTTTTTTGGGCACTTTGATGCAAACCTTTTTTGTTTGTTGTGAAATCCAAGACAGACAACTTACAAACTCTTTCTCCTACATCAGCAGTTCTCCTGATGTGTTTGTTTCACCTGATGACGGTTTCTTGTGTTGCTATCGAAACGTCATGATCTATTAATTTTCTATCTACGTCACTTTACCGAAAGAACCAAAGAGTATGGATTCCTGCAGTCACGAAAGCTTCAAATCAAGATTGAGCTTACAAATGCTGGCGAAAACACCCACTGCGTGCTTACCTGGACTGACGGTGCATTGAATTGCCTTCTTTGCTTGCCGTTGCAGATGTGTGTTCGAGGGATGCTGTGAAGGCTTCACCACAAACGCCAACTTAAAGAAGCACGTGAAACGAAAACATGAAAAGGAAAATCCCTCGTACAAAGTGAGCATGTCTTACACGTATATTGGTGTCCGTTCGTGTCTTGATACACGTCAGTTGTTTTTTTACTCTTTAATGTGAATTTAAGTGACGTAATGCACACGCCGTTTGTTGTCAGTGCGAATTTGACAGCTGTGGCAAGGTTTTCAAAAAGCACCAGCAGTTGAAGACTCATCAGTATGAACACACAAAGGAGCTGCCCTTTGAGTATGTAATGCCCATCATCTGCAAAACTGTTACGTTGAAAGATATATCCAGAGTGTTTAAAACATTGTTTTGAGTTCAAGTTCGCTTGCCAGTTGCCATGAAGTCACTAGTTGTCATAATATTTGTACTATAATAGCCTGATTATAACATTCTTTTTTGTTTTCTCGTGTCTTAACATTCCATTTTAAGTAATAAAAAAAAACATTGACGCAATTATAGTAATTTTTCCCTGATTGAACGTTTAACCCACATGTAACGTTCATTTCTATTGATCCCCTAAAAAACATTAAAGATGTTCCCGTCTGAACTTATTTGAGAATTTAGTTTTGCTCACGGATGTCAAAAGTGATGTTATAAAAAAAAAAATTACCCGTTACATTGTTTACAATATGTAAAAATCTATGCAGTTTGTCATGTATTTGTCATGGTATTGAAGGGGGAAAAACCCCACGGCAAATCGTTTGGTGACCTCCTTTGGCACAGGGATTTCATCTTTGCCAATTATCTCAAACAGGTGCCCCCACAGCGGATGTGAACAGAAGTTCCTTCAGGCAAGGCAACTCAAAAGACATGAAAAAACCCACTTGGGTAAGCGCTGGAACGTTGAGGTTCGGTGAGCTTGTTGGAATGTCTGCAGCAGCTGTTGTTTATTACTTGCCCTGATTATATTCTTGTTGTGCAGGTTATACGTGCAAAACGGAAGGCTGCGACTTTGTTGCGAACACCTGGAGCGAGGTGCGATCGCACGCAGCACAGCAGCATCCAGGTTCGTGACGTCTCCTCGTTTGTTTATTTATTTATTTACAGCCCCTATGTCAATCCACTGCTGGATGAAGGCATCTGCACCATGTCCATTTGGGGATGCTTAAACACTCTTCACCATTTTTGATTTAAAGATTTCGTGACTGCAGGGATTCATATTCTTGGTTCTTCTGGTAAAGTCAAGTAGAAGGGAAATAATAAAATAATATTTATATATTTCCCTTTATACGTGACTTTACCGAAAGAACCAAGAATACTCTTTCACCATGCTGGTTAGTGCATGGTGTCAGTGCAGCAATAATACACCGTTGTACTCTACGTCTATGTGCCTACATCTACGCTCCCCATCTTCAAATCTTCAACCCACAGTGAGCAGCGTGGTTAAAATATGGTTAAATAACCTACCATCACTGTGGGAAGGCCGCCAGCATCGGCTTGACTCAGGGCTGTACATCTACGTCATTCTGATAACACTCTCACCTCGGTTACAAGGTTATCCCTTGTCCACTGTACAACTGAGCTGGGCTGAGGCCATGCCGAGCCAGCCCAGGGCGGCTCGCGAGGCATCGGGCTGTTTTTTTTCCATGGCACAATTTGAGCCACGCCACCGACGTCGCATGCGACGAACGAGTCGAGACGCACGTAGACGACACGCGCGCGGCGCCGCCGTGTGGGGAGTTGGTGCGCACCGACTGACGTCGCAGCAAATGTCCGGTGGGAAAACCCATCTGTAGCCGTGAGGACGCCCCGCGTTTGCACGGCTCGGATGTTCCAGCAGCAAAAGGGGTGGACGATTCGATTGTGCGTCGCAGGCTGTCACGTCTGCAACGAGTGCGGGCGGACGTTCAAACGACGGGCGTTTCTGCACGAGCATGAGCAAACGCATGCCGAGTCGCGAGAGGTGTTCGCCTGCCCGAACCCCGGCTGCGAACGGACCTACACCACGACGTTCAACCTGCGGTCCCACCTGATCTCCTTCCACGAAAACGTGCGCCCACACAGCTGCCCTCATCCTGGCTGCGGACGAAAATTTGCTATGAAGGTGAATCTAAAGTCTACGATATACACGAGCGATGAGATGGCATTCGTGTCATTTTTGGAAGTTGAAACAGAACCACCAACAAAGTGAAAGATATAAAGATTGTTTAAGGTTCAGAATTTTAGCCAAAAAAACTACGTTTTTGCTTATTATGCTGAAATGATTCACAAACCGCGTGAAAATCGGTTTCAGTTACATGAGGCTGGTGCATGATTTTTAAGATTTGCGTATTAATCGCAATGCTAAGACTACGTTAAGTAATGCTACGTGAAAACTGGAGCATTTTTGTTAATTTAGTTACGATTGCTTCTATTCACCTGTTGCAAAAATAGAGGCTGACATCACAGCCAGTGTTACGAGTGTTTACATTTTTCATTGTCAAGTCACAAACGTTGCCTTTACAGCAAAGCTTGGACCGCCATGGGGTGATGCACGATCCCGAAAAGAAGAAACTCAAAGTAAGTTATCGTTCAACAATCATCGGCATTGTTTATTCATACACTGTACATGCTTTACAAGGAGAGAAAAAAAATCACGTAATCCTCCTCGTTACGTTTGCAGAAGAAGCGCGCTTGTCGGAGACGCACGTTGGTGTCACGGCTCAGTGGGATCCGGCACACCGCGGTGGTCTCCGAGGCGGTGTTGGGGACTGAAGCGTGCGACGGAGAATTGCCAGAAATCCTGTTTGGCAAGGCGAGCATCGGCTCCCCGCCTCCTTGCTGCTCGTCCGAAACAGCTGGCCTTCGCTGCGGCTCTCGCGACCCCACAGAGGAGCGATGCGGCGAGACAAACGCGGCTGCCCGGTCACCGGACGCTCCGTCCGCACCCGGGGTGGACGGCGGCGCTGCGACCGTGCCTGACGAGGGAAACGAAACGGCGCTTACTTCCGAGATTGACACAGTCGAAGCAGATTCTGGTTTGCAGAGAAATAGCGTCATTAAAATGTGCAGCAGAGACAAACGAGGTGGTCCGATTCCGATTGGTTGCAAAGATAATGTCGGTAGGCTGCAAATATCGCCGATCGAAGACCAGATTGACAATGAAGCCTCCATGTGAGGAATGAACCGCTTGGGCGTGTGGTTTTTGTACGCTGCAAAATCAAAGCTTTGTGGTCATGTAAGCATCTTGAAAGTGGGCACATACATCACCGTCAATATGAATAAAGGTAATATTAATTTAAACGAATAATGTGTGCTTTGCATGAATTTTGATATGTATTTGAAAACCCGCTATGCATTAGAGTCTGAAGCCAAATTGCATTTCCAGCTGGCTGAGTTACTGTGTTCAAAAGGTACTTGTGAATACACGTTAATGGCTACAGCTGTGTAATATGTAATTGCATGCCTGCATTATAAATCATAACAGAACTTGTACATTTGCACATGCCTAGCTGTTATATTGTTTTCACAATTTCTTTTCTGAATACTGCATAAGTATCAGAATCAGAAAGGGTTTTATTCGCAGTAAATGTTTTTTGTTTCAAATTTCCTGTCCACTTGCAGTGAATAAACATGAAAGTAGAGATTGTTCTGCAGATTATTTCTTCTTTATGAATCAACTTCTGAAGCTATTATTTTGTAACGACTGGGCAATTTGTTTTATTGGACGTACATATGAAAGTAAAATTACAACGGCATTTTTTTTCTAAGTGACATTCCAAGTAAATTTGTATGCAAATCGGAGAGAATAATTGCGCAAACAAAAAGTGCGGAAAAACAACCCATCAGAGCCCAAGATAATTGTTACCAATTGCAAGGTCATACGAGTAACGAAAAGTGGAATCTGGACAGTTTCAATTCTACTTGAAGCGACGCTTTCAGAATAATCTGTGTACGTAGAAAAATATTACACCTTTTTTTTATAGAGTCAGGATCTCCCATCTTTGGGCTCATGCGGTGTATTCTGGCTGGCAAGCTCCTGGGCTTTTTCCGGGGCTTGTTCCGGGGCTTGTTCCTGTACTGTAGAGCCAATTCCACCAGCAGCCGGGCTGTCTGCTTCCTCTCCAGACGCCTCCATTCCTTGTGCTGCCACCACCTCCGGCCCTTTGTGAGCCTCCCTCTTCGGCTGGCTCTTGGTCGCCTTTGCGCCATCCGCGCCCTGCTTGCGACGCTGCTCGGCTCGCTCGCGCTCCGACATGTGCCGCAGGATGCACGTGACGGTGGCGCCGTCGTTGACTGTGCGCGGCGTGGACGCGTACGTGGCGTTGTCTGCGATGGGCTCCAGCACAGATTCTGCCATCGCCAACTGAATTGAGAGAGGGGTTTGCCAACATCGTAATCGTCGTCGTATTCCAAGCCTTATTTTTACGCGCTTGTGAACCATATCTTAATTTTAGCAGTCGCATTTAGTCCACATTCGGGGAGGTAAAATTGTGGTTGTTTCAACACTGGGTAGGTGTTCAAAAGTCTGTAGGGAGAGTGCCGGCACGTTCCCAACATGATTCCAGTTCTTAATCCATTCCGTTGAGGCACATGTAACGCACGTGTGGGTTATCGAAACGGAATCGGAAGGTTCTGCGGGAGGACATGGCACAGTTTGGCGCCAGCTACCATAGAGTGCGGTAGTGTCACTACATCTTGGTTTTTTTGGTAAAGTCACATAGAAGGGAAATAATAAAATAATAAAAATAAAACAAATACAATTCTCACGACGTTTCGGCCACAACACAAGCAGCCGTCCTCAGGTGAAGAACAGAGCTGTCTGAAAGACAGCGTCCTAATGAACACTGCTAAGCTTGGCAGCATATTTAAAACTGGGTGGGAGGAGCAGAGTGCCTTGACAAAGGAGTTTACATATCAACAGAGGAATTTTGCATATTGACGCTAAAGAACTACAACTACCCTACTTCCATACAATAAACTGATGTGAAAAAACGAAATATAAAATACATCAATATAATCAATGTACTCAATATACTCTCCAATGAGCTGAGCTATTAACATTAAGTAACTGGGTATACACTACACTATATAATGACTACCATGTAGTGAACCGATAAAAAAACTAAAATATAAACGACAGTTCTCTGCGGTGAGTAGAACGCCTTCAAGGCGCAATTCCTCTAAATAAAATGAACGCTGTACCGCTCGCACGTTCAGAGATTCGGCGGTGAACGGGACACCCACCCTGCAATTTGCAGACGTCTCGGAAAGGTAAAGGGTTAATTGCTGCAGACTTCTGGTTTACTACAACAATGGAGGAATATAAAAATGATCGCTAGACCAACAACTGACCATTTTATCGGTGTCGGAGTTCTTCTTGGTGTTCTTGATGCTGACCCTCACGTGGTGTCGTTTCTCCAGCACCCACTCTTGGATTTTCCGCATCTTCACTTCCAGGTCGCTCTTCCCGATGTCGGCCGAGAATGAAATTTCCTTGATCTGCGTCTGGCCTGAAGCGAGTAAATGTAAAATACAAAACTGAACATTAAATGCGCCTTTTTACTGTGCTAATTCATACGTACCGTCCAAAAAAACGATCTTAAAATACAGGGCAAGTCCTTTAATTGGTGCCCCTCCACTATAATCTCAATACACATTAATTAAATACATTGATTGAATGCTGACACTATTCTGTAGAATATGGAACTAATAGCGTTCACAATATTCAATGGCCTGTTGGGAAGGATTGTAGGGAATCCTCTTTTTACAAACGAGTTCGGTTCCAGAGGTCTGGTCGTAAGTAGAGGAGTCCCTGTGCACTATAACTCCTCTCATCCGCGTTGATGTGTGGAATGCTATTCAGAAGAAACGTACCAATAAAATTTGTAATTTAGGCAAATTACATGGAAATGTTACCTTCAAGGCGAATGTAAATAAAAGAACAACACAAACACATCAGAATGAGCCAGTTCCAAGCAGGCGGTACAAATTTCACAACAAAGAACATTCGCTTTGATCGCGCTGTGGCTTGTTAAAAGTCATCAAAAATAAGTGAATGCGAATCATAAAACGCCAATCAGATCGGTGGTGCACGCATACTCCTGCTATACTTCCCATAATGCTATAAAGAAGAGTACAATTTGATGTGGTATGAACGAGGCAGGCTTTAGGTATTTTGACATTGAAGCACTTATATATTTTCCTGTGGCAACTCAGTGCTGTACAATGCAGCCTCGACATTTGTATCTAATGTGGAAGGTATTCATCATCATTTCCTTCTTACAGAGCAGACAGCCGTCTGCTGCTTCACCACTGCTCTGAGATTTGCGATGTGCCTGGCTCCCTGAGGATACCGTGGGACTCACTGACATGGTGCCCTGGCTGCTCCAGCTGTCCCCGAGGCATCGTTCTTCATTCAGGACAATGCCGCAAGGCCTGTCTCTCTCTTCTATCGCTCTCCCATGTTTCCCGATTACCTCGGTGAACCGCTCTCAGGCTGTAATCCCCCCCTCGCTATTTACATTCCCTGGAGTTCCGGTCTACTCTCGACACCGATGCCAACTTTTTATGTTTAGTTTATTGTCCTTCCCCCGCACCTCCGATTAGCATGGCTGGATACGTACGGTGCGAAAGTTCGACGTACGTGCGTCAAAGAGTCGGAAGGCTGCTGGGTAATCGTGCATTCTGCTGCTGTACACCAACACCGGGCAATGTTGCTATCCCTATGTCAGAAATAGTGACTGTCCGCACTTTTAAATCTAGTTTGAAAACTTATTGTTATTCATTGCTTTTGCCGGTAATCTGATTGGATTTTACCCATACTGTGAGTGTAATGATCATGATTATTGGCTTTGTATTTCTTCATCTATATTGCGAGTGTAGATAATATCAGCTTTTGTTGTGTTGTTGGGAATTTATTCCTACTTGGGAGTGTCTCGTGTGTGTTTTACAGCGCTTTGAGAATTCGTGGTGAAAGATTCTATATAAAATGCAAGATTATTATTTCCCTATCCCACTTCCATCCCTTTTGCTCTGACCTAGTTGATGTCACGGTTGTGTGAAGTGTTTCTTGTCGCATCAGGTATGGCAACGGCTCGGGGAAGAATTGATCATGGCCGATGATGATGATAAAAGCGTCTTTAGATGCGGTTGCATTCAGACGCTATATCATACACCGCGTTGTTGCCGTTCTGCCACATCTAAGAAACACCACCGTATCGTTGTTAACAAAGCACACAGAGGTGGATCACGGAGGATCAGAGGCACAGCTGGTTTAACCCCACCTCCACAATTCCGCGGCAAGAGATGCGATCGACTGAACGGAGGGAGGGCCCTTCCAGTTGCAGAGTGCATTTCCATTAGCCCCATCACGTGCGCATTTTCCTGGTAGAGGCCCGGCACATTTGTGCGCTGAAACAGCAAATTGGCCGTTTAACTTTGGGAGACAAAAAATAAAGCACTCGAGAGGTGGATTATTTTTGAAAGCCGTCAAAATTGTTCCAGTAAATACGGTAAATCTCAAAAAAAGAGCTTACGGTCTCGGTTTTTGTTGCGGGATACGCTTGTCGTGATTGATGCGGGCATAAAGCATGCGTGCAACTTTGGATGCGCTGGATGAGCATTGCGAGCGCAGCGGGACAACGCGCGGAGCAATCATTGGGTCGCCAATCCCCGTTGTTGGCGTGTAGACTCGCTTACACGAATCATCGTGTTCGCGTATTGTCATTCCACGTGTACCATGGGGCGTTGGTGGAGGTGGGTGAAACGTGTCGATACAACTTGGAAATTGCAAGGGTGCTCGAGACAAGCCCCCCGGGGAAAAGGAGTCGGATGAAACACGGCATGTTTCGAAATGGAAATGCACTCTTAATTGAGAGGTGAAAACTAAACGTGGAACATCCAAGGAACAAAGCATTCGTTTTTTTTAAGTGGCTACCATTGTATAGAGAGGGGCTTTAATTTTGAGACGTGAAGTTATTTTTTTTACGGCGGATAAAAAAAAAGCTATTAACTTTTATAGTGCGCTTTAAAATGTAATCAGGCCATTACTACGATGGAACAAGTTCAGCTCATTAAACTCAGATATTAGGTCCAGGTCCTCGTGTTTGCGAATATGTATTCTCATTGCATTGTTCAGATTTTTTTCATCACGTTAACCATGTAACAATGTGCTCTGAAGAAGGGCATTACTCTAAATGTTACCTTTTAGATATTTTTCCTGTTAATCCCACAGTTCGAATGACACTTTTTTTAGTTTTTCACACAACAACGGATCGATTAATCTATTCTAATTATTTGAGTATGCTCATGATACATGGGTAAGAATCGACGTAAGAATGTTATTTTAAAATTACATTGTGCGCAATTGATTCATCTTACCCCTGCAGCCACGAGATACATTCAGCATGATATAAAGTAAAAATCTACAATAATTGATTCTTGAATTTCATTGTGATACTCAACATCTCGGACAAGCCGTTTAACCTTGAGCGGTGGCTAATCGTTGCGTGCCGACATCTCGCGTGATGAAAAACGTTAATTCGAGGTATTGAACCGTATCTTCATTGACCAAATCTCCACTCTCATCCACAATAGAGGTTTTTTGTGTTAGATTGCGTAAATATATAAATGTGCCCTTAAACCCGCCACCATCCGAAACAGCCAATTAGTAAGTTTTGTCACGTGAACAGAACGTGCAAATTCGTTACTAGTACAGCACACCCACCGGTGTGTTGGAGAAAATCCACAACATTTACAATCTGAGTACGACGTTTCGCCAGTAGTTACAACTAGCTTCATCAGGCGACAGCCAGATTTGTGGAGAAATCCTCCTGTTTCATTCCTTAAATAGAGGGATAGATGTGATGGCGTCACTTGTGAGCACCTAACGTGCGGAGGCCGGAGGGTGGGTGGGGGGTTAATGAATGGTGGCGGGTTTAACGACACATTTATATTTACGCAATCCAACCCACAAAACCTCTTATGGATGATATTTGTCGCGAAAGCCTACGTGTTGAAATCTCCACTCCCAATTTACACCCTTGCGAACCAGATGCTCCCATCTCAAGTGATTACCCAGGTAGAATACAAAACACACTCGCAGCAGAAAAACTTTGGCAAAGATGCTCAAGGTGTCCGCTGTGTGCTAGCGTTCAGTGGCAAGTGACAATGCTCGTAGGAACAGACGCCATACGATCAGCTGACTCTCGTCAGACCTCGGAAATTAAGCAGGGTCGCGCTTGGTGTCGCGCTTGATTTGGCGCTTGAATGGGTGACCGCCAGGGCTTGCCGGACGTTGTAGGTGTGAGGCTACGAGGTGGTCAGGAGGTGCTGAGTGTGGTGGGGTTTCTCTGGGTACTCCGGTTTCTTCTCAAATTAAGCCAAATACTCATCAATGCTCTTGGGATCACAATGCAGAAGCCTCCTGAAAAGAGAGTCCTGAGACTCAAGTGAAGCTCTCCTGGGTAAATACTTGACATCATCGTGACTACTGGGGTCGTGCGTTGACACAGTGGTTCGAGCACTGCGCAGCGACGCGAGTTCGATACCCGGCCACAGGCAACTCCAGTGACGAGTTACGTAACCTGGTCCAGGTCGCCGGTTCACCATCCCACACTGACCAGCGTGGTGAAGTATGGTCAAACAAACCTCATAACTGACGTCATCAGGAAACCTTCATGCACGAGTGGACTGACAAAGGGCAATAAATCATTATTATAACACGTGTGCAAACTCCTTGAGGTTTCGCCAACCAAAAATTTATTCCTGTACGTATCTTACTTTTATTATGAGCATGATCGTTGTTGTGTGTGAGGTACGCCCCCCACCCCCCTCATCCCCGTACCACTCTGGGGCTTGTCCTGCTGCTTTTGCCGGAGCTTCAGCTGCTCGTTGTAGATCTGCTTGCCCGACATGAGCCGGTACAACGGCGGGTCGGCGTCCTCCCGCAGGGCCACCATCTTGAGCCCTCGTTCCTCCATCATGCGGATGGCGTTGGCTCGGTGCACGTGGCCCAGGTCGGTCCCGTTCTCGTCGACGAGGTGAACGACCCGCGCGTCGATCCTGCGGCCAATGCTGCTCACGGTCTGCTTGCCTGGGGGGGGCGTCTTTTTCCTGGGCTTCCCCGCCGTCTCGTGTTGTTCGCGGTCCGTGCCTCCCGTCTCTGGCGGAGGTTTGGCAAAGGGCAGTCGGACGCATTGCAAAGTGGGGGAATGGAAAAGAGCCACCGAATGACAAATGCCTCGGAAATACTTTAGGAAATACTTTATGAAATGCACGGTGCAACAAACAAGTGGAGCAATGAAATAAATCATTCTGAGCGTTCAGATTCGACTGGCATTTCATTGTTACGTCTCGCATGGGAATGTCACGCGCTTTATTTTGTGTCACTCTAATTACTGATAAGAGCATTCTTGTTGAAATGTTAATGTTACATGTCAGCATGAGAATTATTAAATGTTCAATTTTACAAAAGGAACACTTAAACATTATGATGCATGTGCTATTCATTAGCAATCCTTTATGAAAACAAATTCTCTATGTATGTAAACTGGGGTAGAGTGGCAACACACGCAGTTAGAGATCCAACTCCTTTGCACAGACACGCATTCCCCAATGTGGTGATGTATGGTCAAAACGCTTGTGATTGATCACAGAACAGGGGAGGCCTTCGCCCAACAGTGCATTGACAAACGGCTGTAAATTCCATCTATTTATTAAAACTCACGGAGATGGCAGTAATCCCGACCGCAAAAGTTTACTCCGCCGCTCGCCTGTCCAATGGCGTGTCAACGGTGCTGAGGAAGCAACTCCCGTGTGACAACGTGTGGATGGGCTCATATTCTTCGATTTTTTCGGTAAAGTCACGTAGGTAAAAAATAAAAATTAATAAAA
>CM025611.2:2653365-2666657 GCA_014621495.2 Entosphenus tridentatus
AGCAGAACGGTCCTCTGATTTTTTTTTGTTTTTAAACAAGATGTGTCAGCATGTCCACTGTTCAAAAACCATTGCAGTGTTCTACGCTCGATCTCGATGGAAAAGCTGTACATGTGGTGCCTCAAGGGAACATGGACATGAGAGAGTAAGATTTAACTTGTAGCTGGCATCATTAGTAGGCATGTAGTTGATGCGTCGGTAATTGATGCGTTGTCACCATTCGTACTTTCGATCTAAGTACCTACATTTTTTTGGGTTATTTTTTACTCTCTTGTTTATATCACATTTAGTTTATTTTTTATTCTAGTTTGTTCAGTTTTGTTCACGTTGGCCTGAATATAACATAAGCATATTATGTGCATATAATTTGCGTAAACTGTGTATCATCAAGAATTCTCAGAGGCACAGTCTCATCCGTATACTCCGAGTGTGAAAATTGATTTTAATGGTTGAATTAATGCGTTGTTACACTCCTAATAATTAGCACACCAACGTAGGGAAAACCCTGCAAATTGTGTCAAGCGACAGTAAATGAGCACCTGGCGACAGACATGCTTGGTGAATTTTAAGCAGAATTGTCAATAACATTGCATTTCAATTGATTTGTATGTTTGGACTGTTTCAGTGAAAAACTAAATTTACATTTTTTGTATGGGATTCATTACCATTATCAAATAGTTAAATCATTTTATACTAACTGAAAGCCCTTTGTCAATCCATTACTGAAGAGGGTTCTCCCTCCTATGCTATGTTAATCATCGGATTGTTTGACCATACCTCACCATGCTGGTCAGCGTGGGCTGACGAATTCACTTGCTCCTCGCATTAGCCGTGGCTGGAAGTTGCACGGAGGTCACTAGGTTCATAGCGCAATGTTCTTACCCAATGTTCTTAGGCAGGTACAGATTGGAGAAATTGGGGAGGAAGGTGCAGTCTAATGAATGCTTTCAAAACAAACGATGCCATCAAGATGGAAAACATATGACCTCTAATACTCTGGAAAATGTAAAAAAAAATATTGAACAATCTCACAAATCTAATATACCGCTCTCCCACCGTAAAACAGAGCTGAGCTGGGACTGTTTAGAGCCAGCCTGACATGGGTCAGGAGGCTCCAAGTTGTTTTTCCACTGCACAAGCCGCGCCATGCCACTGATGTCACAAGCAACAAATAAATCTTTACGCATGTAGATGACGCCGTGAATATCCTCACGGTGAACTGACTGACTACGTCACGAAAAATTAACGCAGAATTAAACTCAACCCCCTGGCCCTGTTGAGCTCTGAGCCAGATGTCTTGTGAGGCCGGCTTACCACGGTATTGTT
The DNA here is from genome assembly GCA_014621495.2 of Entosphenus tridentatus. Lineage (NCBI taxonomy): Eukaryota > Metazoa > Chordata > Hyperoartia > Petromyzontiformes > Petromyzontidae > Entosphenus > Entosphenus tridentatus. The sequence goes on from CM025611.2 coordinate 2,654,692, forward strand.
CCATACTCTTTGGGTCTTTCGGTAAAGTCACGTAGATAGAAAAATAATAGATCACGACGTTTCTATCGCAACAACACAGGCAATCGTCTGTTCCAGCTCGGCACGCCAAACGGCCAGTGGAAAACCACCCGCACTGCGAGTGCCCCGCGCTGGCTCAGCACGGATGTGCCAGTGATAAGGTGCGGCGGAGGGGGGGGGGTGTGTTATTTACATCGGCAGCGGTCGGTTGCTTACCCGCGTCGTTCCCGTACGGCCTCGCCGTTTGCCACTGCACTTGCGCCACTTGTTTCGGCGCAGTAGCGGGTGGCAGCGCGGTGCGCCACGCGCATCCCGCCAGCCCCCGCGCCAACGACACAGGGCGGCCGCCGCCCCCCACCGCCGACGACTTGCGCAGCCAGGCCCGCGGACAGGAGCACGTCAGCCGGGGGAGCAGGCCCAAAGACGCTCCTTGCAGCAAGCAGGACGCCACCATTGCCGGCTCGCCAACACCAGGCGCAGCCTGGTGCTCTTGGCGGCAGACTGCAGCGCACGTGCACGAACGCAACATATCCCGACGGGAAGTTTAAGCAGTGACAATTACGTTACCGCCGGTGTGTACGGTAACAATTCCACTGACCTTACTGTGTGTATAAGGGTACAAGAATATATTATACCACGCTAGTGACCAGTGGCAGGCTTTAATCACTTTCTACTAGCTTTAGTGACACACTCCATGAGAGGCGAATTACTTGGTTTTCTGATTGTTTGTCACGAGATTTAAAACCATGTAAAACTTTAGGCTGACCCTTCCCTATGAGTGTAAAACCAATCAACCTCTGGGACCATCATATTTAAGAGTCCAACGTCTACATTTTGGGTTTCAGATTTTTTCTGGTTAGCAAAGGGTACAAAACATTGGCGAGGTGTAGTGGCATCAAAGTCAATGGCCATGATGACAGCTGGATCCTGAAAAACATTCTATCGAATCCAGTTTTACATTAGCCACAATTAGAATTTACATCGGTCACTCAGTTCAGATCTCCATGAAGTGAATACTGAAATAGGCTGATTGGACATTTGAAAGACCTTTAGGACCATATCTGGAAAGCCTTATCAACCACACAATTTCCACATTAGACCATACGCCATGCACCAAAACATACAATTTAGTCCGCTGCTAGAACACCTAATATGACAAATCTTTTGACTCCAGTGTATCTTTCTTTGAGTACCAAGACCACGATTTGCACCTACGCTAACAAAAATATTGTTCATGCAGCGGGTTGATGACAAAGGGCTGTAAAATGTGAGCGTTTAATTTCTCATGGCCCACAGCCACGGCTCTGAAGCAGCACCGATTCGCGAAGGGGGCGAACACGGAATGTCCGTATCAAAGCAGGTCTCAAAATGTCCCAAGCCCCGATCAATTCCCATGCGCGCGCGCCTGCATGGAACAGCGCAGCATTCCGCGAGGCCAATTAATGTTTAAAGCACCAGGTTTTTTGTAGCCACGGTGCCGTCTCTCTTGAGGAGCCCAATGCAATGATGAATTAGCGTGGGCAAATTAAGTCAGAATCCGTATCGAATGCCTTCCTTAACAATGTATCACCACAACGGGGGACTGTCCCGGGTACGATTCAAGTGCCCTTGTGGCAGTCTGACCCGCGGTTTCTGATGGGGACTTATGTTCTCAAACGTGATCCTTCATACTCAAAGAAACACCACGCGCGTCTCTAATTGCACCCAAGTTGCCAGCCGTCCCGGACAGGAACTATTATTACCACTGCAGTAGTAGCACTGGGTGAACTCGTCCTCGCCATAGAACTGTCGAATTCCCACCACCGACTCGGAGCTAGGAGAACCGCGTCGATGCTCGCATGAGCGGGGATCTTTTTTTTTCTGAGATTACAACTTATTTACACTTACATGCCAGACTAACACAGCGTGGACGCTCTGGATACTGGATTGGTACGTTTGGCCGAGATCACCAATTCATTGTGGCCGTTTGGCAACAAGGAAAGATGACATTTTCACGAGAAACCCAACCAGCAAAAGCCGCAAGCACATCGTGGTCAAGTTTAACGGTGGCCCCTGGGGTCTTAACGAATCCATCAGCAGTTGTGTGTCACCACCACCACGCACAAGCAACGAACAAAAGTAGCTATATATGTACAGTAGTGCATATATGTAGAAGCTACAGGCCCGCACTTTCAAGGGCCCCGCGCTAAATGCTGTCATAAATTCCGGTTCAGTTATTCTGCACTTGCTCTATTACTATAGTACTATACCGCCTTCAACTTTTATGAACGACTGGGTGTTTAAGGTAAACGATTTGTCGTATTATCTGGCGGTATAGCAAATTAAACAATACAATTACTTGACTATGCAAATACAAAATTAATGTTTTTTTATATTTGTGTGTTTTTTATTTAAGGCCCCTTTATAAAGTATGCTACAGGACCCGCACTTAGCTTAATCCGGGCACTAGCAACGATTCCGTCTCACAAAGCGATAACATAGCAAGCGCTCAGCAACGAAGCCTCGCCAAAGACGCCACCAGCAAATGTGCCACATTACAACAACAACAATAATGTACACACAGTGCCCTTGTCAATCCACTGCTGGATGACAGGCTTACTCCCATCCCTCCTCCCCACGCCACGGAGACGAAGCTGGGTAGGTGAAGACGTCTGTTGTTTTTGACCAAACTTCGCCCGGGCTGCTCGCGGAGGGATTGGGTCCCAGTTCGGTAGCGAATCGAACTCGAGCGGTCGGGCTGGGCGAGAGGGTTGGAGGGTTCGTAATCGATGCACGCAACGTCGTGTGATAATGTTGTGTGCTTTTGTTTTGCCTTTGGATAATCTCAAGGTGGTGGGTGGTGGGGTGGGTGAGAGGTTTCGCTTCGGTCGTCCGTGCAGCGTGGCTCCTGCAGAAGGCGTGTAAGCTGAATTACAAACTAAGAACCAAATGTCTCAACAACGACGACGATAACAACAACAACAACGAGAGAGAGAGAGAGAGAACTACCAAATCGCTTCCGAGAGGAAGGAAACGTCACGCGAACGTGACGCTAAAACACCGGGCCACACCCACAACCCCCCCCCACACACAGCGAGAGAGATGAGTTAGCTGAGATGATTACTGGCCACAGCCACAAGAGGGCAGTCTAGGGCCGGAGTTTTTATTCCTGTAGGACCGCAGATCGTATCCCCTTCTCATTCGCAACTTGCGTGGTGTGGCTCTCTCTCTCTGCCTCTCTCTCTCTCTCTTCCAGTGCAGGGCGTGTTCCTTTAAACTTTGAATGAAAAACAAACTTTTTTAAAAAAGCAATAATCCACTCGCTTGTCGGCAACTTTATAATTGGCATTTAAATTGTTGCCATTGTGGGTTTAAGCTTTAACCCGACGGGCAAGATGATGGCAGGCGAAGTATTGAATCTCCGGGATCTGAACCCACAAGATTTAGATTGGCTGTGCATCTGTAAGTCACGCGTGTCTCGGGGCGAAATTGTTATGCTTGTACTGTGTGTATATATATTTTCTTTTAAATGGACCCTTGCGTTGTGATATTACTTTACGTTGCATGGTGTTGTGAGCCTTTACAGGAATACGTGGCGACGTGAATGTGATTGTATTGCGAACCAGGTGGATACGTTCATTTAGAGACGAGAAAAAAAAGTCTCCCGGGGGGAGCAAATGGTTATTTAAAATCTCGGGGCGATAATTTGAAAAAAAACTACTATAAAGCAGATTGTAAAAATCGACAAATGTGATGAGAACAAAAATGGTTTGTCAGTAAAGTAGATGCGTACATAACGATGCGATAAGTGGTATAGAACGTTGTTGGAAATATTCTTGCTCGTGGTTATAAAATACTGAAAATCATTCCCTTGTTATTCATTACGTGGCAGGGTGGTGATGTATAGTAGCGGCTTTAAGAGGGTCCTCGTCCAACAGTGGATTGACCATGGCTGCTACTGATGATGCATTGTTATTCCTGTAGTGTATTGTAGCGTGCACACACTCTAAAAACAGCACCGTGTTGCAGTGTGCATATTTCCAGATTATTGTATTTTTTGGTGAATTCTTCACACTTTTTTTTAGCACTTAGGTGTAAATACCTGTGATAATTAAAACGACAGGGAATGTGCTCGGGAGCACGCGTATTGATTTCACTGTAATTTGTAGGCCTTTAAAAACATTCTCAAATAAGTTGAAAGAAATCGGTACGATAGTATTTCTTTCCTATTTTCCCCCCGTGTCAGGTAATTATGTACACATTGACAACACGTTCAACAACAACAAAATTCCATGTAATACATAAAAAATGAAATAGTCTACATGGGCACTAAAAGAATGGGCTCTAAATGATGAACACATTTTTCGGATAGACGTTACAAGATTTCCACACTGTACCCACCCACTCTTCATCAACCGGCCCTTTGATCCGGCGTGGTGAAGTATACTCAGGAATTCATCCATCAGTGCATTGACAAAAGACGTGGGTATACAAGAAGGAAAACGTTGCCAGAAGTCATGGGATTTAAATCAGAAGTATGGCAAATTAATCCCTTGCAGTACGGTATGTGAATTTCAATTTTTTTTCCCATTCTGCACATTAAGTGTGCCCCAAATAATGAATACAGTATCTATTTAATTATGTTATGGACTTGAATGGGATAGCACACTTTAAGGGACATAGCGTGTGTATCCATTTGTGGTCAGTATATTTACCCATTGCATAGATATTGCACATTTTGCTTCAAATCCATGTAAACAGGACTCAGATTTGATTTAAAAAAAGCTAATTGAAAATCCAGTGAGTTGTACAATAAATGAATACGGAGTGCACCAGATGGCCATTGCTCACACTTAGAAGATGGTGCTACTTGGCTTCGCAGTGATAACAGCAGGCTACTGGGAACATGCCCTTGAGCTATTAGGTCAGTAAGAGGATCATTTTGAATGTGGCTTCCATTATAGGACTAATCAGCTAATACCATAATGACAGTCATGATATTGGATCATATCGCTCCTTATCCTCTGCTGCACCTTCGATTAACACGGTTCGCAACGTACGGTGTGAAAGAAGTTCAACATACATACATGCCCATGCAACACGGAACTCCAATCCCTCCTGCCGTATGTGATATCGACTCCATTGCCCCTGGTTCACATCCGGTATCAGGTCCTTCCTCTTCTCTTCTGCCTATTATTCACCATCTCTTCCTTACACTGTTGTATATGGTACCTTGTGTGTGTGTATATATAGTCTATATATAAAACCATCCGCATGGTGCGCATATCACACTGTTTTTGAGTCTATATTTGGCTTTGTGTTTAGGTGCCATGTAAATCAAAATTGTTTTAACAACAGTGTTTTAACTCAAGGGACTATATTTGCCTCTGCAGGAGTCATGCACCGAAGGAAAAAAAAACTCTGGTATGAATATCGTGTAATGAACACAAATAAGCAGGGGGGGGGGGACATCATTGCTTGATGTGGTGAATGAAAAGCACACCGGTCGGATGTGTAAATAATCGGCTGAGATGTGAAATCAACAAGCTTCGCCAGGATCACAGGTCATTCGCGACACGTAATAAGACTGGTGTTTTCCCTAAAATAAAACGAGCCGCAGGGAGTTTGTTTAATCGCCAAAGGTAAATAACACGCAATCCATCTGCAGACAGACCCAGGAATCATTCATCCCAGCAATTGTCTGAAGAAAGGCAATCTTGGTTTTGACTTAATTCAATATCATGAGCATGCCATATAGGATGATAAACCATTGCCACCTGGTTAACCGGACGTTGGCTGAGGTTAGTGCTCGTTAGGGATGAGTTTTGGATCGAAAGCTTTAGACTTTGGCGTGTCTGATTAGTAAGGGCAATTTTCAGACCCTTTTTGTGGACTTTCAGACCATTTACATTACATTGGATATTTATGTGTTTGCAATTTTACGGTAGTACTGTGCACCAAATGTCATGTTTTGGTCAGGAAAACGCTGAAGTGACATAAAAAAAATAGTGATGAGACGTCAACCCGGTTTCTAATTAATCTAAAACGGAGGTTATGTTCAGATTGTCCCAAATTTCAAGTCTACGCTTTATTTTCCGAGCATAATTTATTTTGTTCGGATTAATCCTATGCATGAAGCATTGTCGCTTTCTTAGCAATTTGTCTTTTCAAGCAAGTTCCACGTTGTCCTTGATATTTAATGGATCACAACAGGTTGCACAGCTGGTTCCATCTACATTTCATTACAATGAGTGGTCTGGGTGAAATTTTTTTGAATATATCAGTGCAGCACTGCATTTTAAAAGGCTTTATGGAAGCAATTTTCATCGTGGCTATGTGCAAGTGTTTGTTATTGTTATCATCAGAGCCATTAAATGTAAAATGCCATTGCACATTTTATGGTATTTTAATTGCTCTTTACTGCAACATAGCATGTTTAGTATGTTAGAAATAGATTTCCATTATCGCCTCCTTTCAAAATGACAAAGTAACTTATCATCTTTAAGGCGTGATTATTGATGCAACAAAACAGTCTGACATAATTTTTTAGTTTTAGTGCAGTTAGTTGGTTTAATAGAATATAAGAGTTGCATCTAGACACAGTACAGCGGTTACAACTTTAATTCCATACATCAATGTGTATATACGAAGGCGTAATGGGAGCCTGCACTTTGAACGATTTTAACTATACATAAGCTCCCACTCGCAACACCTAACTGCAACAGATGGGAAGTTGCCTTTCTTGATCGTCTTAGGCAATTAGAATGAAAATAGCAATCAGTAAACATATAAAATATAAATTTCTTGCCTCTTAATATCCAGCAATTTCAGAAGAGCCAAACTGAGTCTCAAGACTCTTTCTGGTGGGTTGTTATTTTGACGTTTGACCAATGTATTTAGTGTACAGTACTGCAGTTGTACCTATGCTTACAGGATGCCCCATTTCGTTATAATTCAACTTGTAACGCGCAGAGTAATCCCTCACTGTGCACGGCTGCTCCTGATGACTACTTATCATTATTCCTACAGTGTATTGTACTGTGCGCACAACAATACATATACCGTGTTGCGGTGTGCGTATATAAAGATGACTATGTTTGGTGAATTCCTCACACTTGAGAGAGAACGACGCAGAGGCGCAAAGAACCGCGGACGAGTGTGAAGGCAGCCAGGCGGTTCGTGAGCACGTGCCAACAATTTTCCAAGCTCTGTGGTCCTTTATATATTAAGATGTTTTCAAATGGATAAACGAGTGTAGAAGGAAACAGAACCCACGCGTGCGATGGGGCAGCACTCTATCCCGTCTAGATGAATCAGGCGGAGGCCACCTTTTGCTGTAACGCCTTCTCCTGCTGTGACCCACCAACCCTCGCATCCACAGTGCTGGATTACAGATGTGCGTCACCGTCGCCGCCCGGCTGAATTAACAGAATTCCAATTGATTTCTAACGAGCGGCGAGACATCAACGACCTCCCGCTTTACGCACCGTCGAATGCTGTACGGAAATGAGACTGGCTGCATTGAAATAGCGCATCGGGAGAGTGTTACACGAATTATTGTAATACTCTTTGTATTGAGATTGGTGGGGAGTCCTGTGGAGGCTTTGCAATGATACGTTCTGTAATTTCTCCATTTTATTTTGGTGGGGGTAATCTATAGAGTTCACGGCACTGTAGACAATTATGATTCTCTACTTTAATTCTCTTTCTCATTTTATCTCATCGGTGTTCAGTGCAGGGGCTCGACCGTAAGTGGTTTTAACAAAAAGTAGCATTATTGCTGCATTTGATTTTCAATTTATATCTTCATAGGCCAAGTGCTGCCCGCTTTGTTTGGTGTGAAATAAGAATCCACCTATAGTTGTACTCAGCTTCGTGATGACAGCTGTGGAGAAATAAGCACTTGCCTTCAAACGGTTATTATTGCATAAAGTCACGTTGGATTAACACAATTTAAATAACCAGCGGTACATGAACATGCCCACTAATTATGCCAGGCCTGCTCAGCCTCGCCAACTCGTGAGTAATTACACGCAGGTGCAGAGTGAGTGGGGGCCCGTTTTGTACGAGCGTTTGCAGAGATTTTCAGGTCCGCATCATGCCCATCCTAAATAGTTTTAAACCTGCCTGGCGATTATGCGTGACCAATTATGCTATCTCGGTGTGGTGGCCTAAAGTGAAATGATTGGAGGGGGGGGGACTGTGGCGCAGATTAGCAGTGCAATTATAAAACAAAGTTCGTGGCATTTTGGAGCTGCTAAATTAGCTGCCTATCTTTTGTTGTACAACTCTTAGATAATGCCGAGTACAGTACTTGGTCAACCTATTTAAGGTGCGCTAATGAGGCTGCATAATGACAAGTGTTATTTTGCACGAAAGGGCAATTTTGCTGGAATTTCTCGTGTGCCATTTCCGCAGCGCGGATTTGTTGTTGAAAGCGACATCGCCCATCGCTTTTCCTTCTCTTCCCCGCTATGGCGACCAATTCCTCGAGAAGGCTTCGTCCGAATCCGCCGCGCGAAACATTTCGCGCGCGTGCGTGCTCTCCGTCCCGACGGCCGACTTGTCGCTTGTCGCGAAATCCCATCGGTGTCAAACGGTCCTGGCAGCGCGCACGCGTGTACATGAAACACTCGAGGCGCGTTCCCCCAGAATCCTAAGCGCGCCTGCGTTGCATTATCCCGGCCAGTCTGGACGGCGGAGACGAGTGACCGTCGCCACTTTTTTCTGAAGCCTGTCCAGCGACAGCTTCAGACGCGCGTGGCCACTCGCGTGGTTCATTCCCAATTGCTGCTTTGGTCCTCGTTGCCCATCGTTTTGCGAAAAGGCACTTTTACCCCCCCCCCGCGCTCAATTAGCGCCGTTTTTTTGCACATTCGCCCGCTCGACAATTTTACATTTCAGCATTTCAAAAAAAGATTTAGCGGGATATTGCGTTGCTTTTTTATCCTGCCTCTCTCTTGGACCTACTGCACTGGTACTGTACATGAAGTTATTCGCATTGCATAATACGCAATGTGCTTTGTGAAATGGTGATCCGGCTGCAATCCATTTTCCTGCCTACAAAATGAATGGTGCTGATAATTCCAAGGTTGACTGATTACAAGACATGAAACTATTCAGCCTCCAGGCAATCCGATGGATTGTCACGATTTTTGGTCATGATTCAAGTCAAGAATGAGTTATTTTTTTGGCCTAGCTGTTATCATCTTGTTTGTGTTATTTATGTTTTTACTCATTGGTATAGTTTTGTCCATTCCATTGGTCTATATGTAACATTGGCATGTCCTTCACGTATCATTTTTACTAAAAATGGTAAATAATTTTTTCTCATACACTGCAATGTGTGTATCCTGAACATAAGAATGCATTTTAATCAATCAATGTATTCATCTTTACATGTCTACTGATTACTGCCAACATCCTCAACGTAAATACATAACCGTCATGGCTTTTATTATCAACGTTAAGAGTGCAGCTCTGCAGTTGCTTGCTCACACTACTGCTGGCGATAAGGCAACTGGAGGGAGCTGTATAAAGGCCGTCTAGCGGGTATTTGGCGTAATCTTCCACACTGGCCATGCATCCTAGCAAATGTGAGCGTTTCCAACCTTTTCCCCCAACACGCGTGACCTGGCGATCGATCGACTGGCTGTGATGTGTACCTGCTTTAACTGTTGGGTGGGCAGAGGCAGGAGGGGTTGTGATGTGTACCCTCTTGTTGTGATGTATGCCCGCTTATACGGCTGTGTGATGTGTGCTTGGTGGGCAGAGGCTAGAGGGGTTTAAGATGATTGCCCCATTGTTTCATATGCCGCACCAAAAGATTGCATTGCAGATCCAATGTGCTAGCCATTGTACCATGGCAGATTTTATTTTTTGAATAACGGGTATTAAATGAAACAAATTTGCTCATTGAAATGTGGTTATGTTGAACTTTGAAAATGCCGTTCACGCTTAAACATAATATCTATATATGCTGGAGGCTATAATTACTGAAGGTATCGTATTTTTGCGCTGACACCGATGGACTTGTCAATTCAAAACTTTTAATTCCAAGCTCAGAAATGCAGAAAATGTTACAACACCTCTCCATTTACAGTGTCTTTTAATAAAGTAATTACACGGATGAAATGGCTAAAGATTTAGTTAATTTTATGCTTCATTGCTTACATTTATTATTATTGTGGTATAGATATTCTGCTTCTAATATTCCACCAGAAAATGGAAAATTAACTTCAAGTTTAATAAGTGAGATAATGATGGACTTGTTACAGTTGGGTTTAAAAAAAATGAAGGTATAAAAATGTAATAACCACTTTTTAATATTTTCTTGTTTTTCTTTCTCCAGATAATCATGACGGAACATATGAAGAAGATGCAGCTTCAGATTATCTCTTTGAGTATAAATATTTTAATAATTTACATTTTGTGCATTCGGGTGGAATCTAAAAAGTTTTTGTAAATACTGGACATAATTGAGGTTGATGTTTTTATTGTCATGTGCACGTTTATAAATTGCTTCAAACCCTTATCAGAATGTCTACCTACGTGACTTTACCGAAAGAACTAAAGAGTATGGATTCCTGCCGTCACGAAAGCTTCAAATCAAGATTCTTATCAGAAAATAGCACACACACAGATTGAGTTTCCTTCAGGAAGTAAGGCACATAATTTGTGATTCGTACTAGTTTCTGGGGCACCGTGTGCTAAGATTACGTGTTACTTGGTCAAAAGTGTAATTATTTGAACTATCTGTGATTGGATGGAATTGGTCACGTGTTGTTTATTTTGACATAAAACGTATTCAGTGTTCCCCTAGTTGAATTGTTTGATGAAATCAAAGGGTGTTTATATTCATATCCTGTTTACGACCATTCCTATTTGTCCCATCAATTTTATAAAGAATGTTTTTACAAAATAAGTGACAATATGTGCAAGAAAAAAAATGTCCATTGGAAATGTGTGAAATTATGATTTTCTGTATCTAGTTCATGGGCAGTAGCGGATATTGGTACCACCGAAGGTAGCAAAACTTTAGTAGTTCTTGAAAAAAAGCTTTCGTGACTGCAGGAATTCGAATTCCTTGGGTCTTTCGGTAAAGTCACGTTGATAGGTTCAAAGAACCTATCTACCAAATTATTTTATACGTTGAATGACTTAACTATTGGATAACACCCACTAATTTTAAGTAGATATCTCATATATCACTATTCTTGGCCACATAAAAACATTGCTACCACTTTAGTTCATGTCACCTTGTGTGGTATTGACAAGTGAATCGTCTGTTATGGACTCATGGACGAATTAATAGGTGTTCACAAAGAGTGAGTGTATTCCTAGGAATTATACAAAGTGTATTATTTGTGTCATTTTGTGTTACAATTAATGCACCACATTTTTTATTTTATACCACATTGGAAGAGTTATATGTCTTTTTTTAGTCTCCAAAGGCTAGACGTAATGATAGTTGACATTCATGAGTCTTTTCCCGAACTGGAAATGAAATGGAACCAAATCTGGAAAGTGTGCAAAGGAGCGTGGGGAGATGCACGCTTGGCGTACACCGAGAGACATAAAGAGGAGGAACACTTGGATTGGCGAGCAAGCGAGCTAGAGACATTGTAGATTGGTTTAACACGGAGTAGACTTTTGCTACCAAAATTATCCATCATAAAGGTTTTTGGATTAGATCGCGTAAATATAAATGCGTCGTACTCGAATTGTAAGTGTTTGTGGGTTTAATGACACATTTATATTTACGTGATATAACCCAAAAAAAGCTTCCATTATTAATTGTAGATTGTTTGGGAAAGGCAACTGGGATTCATACTCTTAGGCTTTTTCGGTAAAGTCACGTAGGTAAATAATATAATTAATAGAAGTAATAATAGAAATAAAATAATAAATCACGACGTTTCGGAGGCAACACAAGCTTCCGTCTTCAGGTGGAACCGTCACAGCACAAT
>CM025611.2:2671657-2686313 GCA_014621495.2 Entosphenus tridentatus
GCCGCTGCTGCTGCCGCTGCTACCGCCGCTGCTGCTGCCGCTGCTACTGCCGCTGCTACTGCCGCTGCTACCGCCGCTGCTGCCGCTGCTGCTACCGCCGCCGCCACTGCACCTCGGTGCTCTCGAGGTTCATTTCGAATTCTCATCATGTGCTGCCAAATGAGGCAGCCGAGCTTTAATAAATACCCACACTCGTGTCCATGGCCGGCACTTGGCTTACATTGTTACTCTTCGCGGTGCATTGTATAGCATTGTAAAACACATTTAATTGGTAATCAATTGTGGATGACTTTAAGTTGGTAATGTAGCTGTTGGGTTTTCTGTATGTGTGTGTGTATGTGTGCAAACCTGCTTGTTAGGTCTTGTTGTTGTTGTTGTGTGCGATAATACATAATTGGCTTTAGCTCAACATCAATTCTGGTGGTTTGTGCAGTGAATGTAGCTGCGTGTTATATTGGCGAGGGATATGGAGGCAGCTAACTAAAACATTACACAGCGAATATGAAGCCTATTAAAACAATTAAGCCATCTGTGCTTTCAGTTACACCCACGACACCGGATTGGCATGCGAGTGAGTAAAATGCACATTAATCTTACTGAGCAATGTTTCAGCCGGTGTGTGTTTACCGCTCACCTAAGCATTGACCGAATGGATTGGAATTGATTTGAAATGCAGCCGTCGAATTGCATCTTGGCATAATTCGGAATTGATTCTTGCCCAAAGCATTGGAATTTGATGGACTTTACCAATACCATTAGAGGAATGACTGATAGTTTTCCGTTAAATTTGCACATGATCTATCCGCCACACCCAATGTGGGCAGTCGCGGATTTTTTCTGTATACAATTAGGATTTATAATGAACCTTGCTCATGGGGCACGAGCCAAATTCACTGTAAGATCTCCATTGATCTTCACAGGGCTCTGTAACCTAGCGCACCATTATCTTTAGAAGCTAATATTCCTCTGACATCAATTGTTACTCTTAGATGTATCAGACGCTCCCTTCCCCGTGGATTTAGTTGTTCTGTGATGAGGAATCCCCTCTTCATTGTGACGCCCCCTCGCTGTCTTTCGCAAGCAGGCTTCTTTCCACCGGCCATAACCGACAAACGCCGTTTTATATTCCATCTGCCAGTCTTTTTATCCTCCGCTGAGCTGTTTGCCAATTTCACGAATATCCCTGTAATTAATCTGCGCAGCGTTTGGAGATGCCGCCCGCATTTTAACGGCGTGGAGAACACAACGCGGTGTCCTAATGCACGGGGGCTGCAATGGCGCATTGTTCTTGGGTTATGGCCCCACCGGTGCGTACAGTGGCGGCCTTATTGTGATTCCTGATGGCCAAAAGATGTGACGTTATCTCTTAAACGCAAAGGCGTGTGCGCCGCCCCGTCCGCAAGTGTAAGCTATGGGTGGGTGTTAACCCTTGGGTGGAGGATACATTCCCACAAGCAGACAACGATTTGTGCGGCCCGGGCCAAATTTCGCAAGCTTGGCATGAAAATATATCTTGGCAATGTTTGGTCACATGGCTAAAACAAATTGTGGCAGGGTTTCACAGTGGTGTGGCCAGCAGATGTAGTACAGCAATGAATTATTGAATCCATTTGTGTCGAGTCTTATTATGCATTCCTGCGTGCCAGCTTATTCTGGGTAATCTGAAGTTTCCTTTCACTTGCCACACGCTCATTAATAGTATCGTCACCCAGACTGTCGTCCGTCCACTTGGACATTATTTGTTTTATTTTCTCCTCATTCATAATTCGTAGGTGTGATTGGATGGGTGTGTTGCCATTCCGTTGTTTAAAAATTGACAGGCTCCACAGATTGCCGCATGACGAAGACATGCACCGTAATTCTTTTATGTATTTTTTATTTTACCCAACGCGTTGTTGTCATGCATCTAGCGGAGAGTTGCTGCGGGTGTTTTGAGCTCATGATTTTGCTATCAGAGGGTTTGGAGAGTTCAAATCCCGGTCAGGGGTTGACTCGGATTTTCATCCCCCCCCCAGGCTACAATACAACGAACGCCAACATTGTAGGATTCATACTCTTAGGTTTTTTCGGTAAAGTCACGTAGGTAAAAAATTATAAAAATAAAATAATAATAATAAATTAAAATAAATCAATTAAATCACGACGTTTCGGAGGCAACACAAGCTTCCTTCATAACCAGTTAATTTGCTGTGCCTTTTTACACCTAATGAATTTAATTGGCCAATAAGATCTTCATATATAGAGGTCCACAGAGCTTGGGCAATTGTTGACACTTGGTCAGCCACGTGGCTTGGCTTCCTGCTCGTCTGTGGTTCCTCCTGCCTTTCGTGCTTTCAAGAGTGAACGAATACTTTCATCAGTGGCGTGTCACTAGTAGATCATTCATAATAGAAGTTTTTGTTGGGTTAGATCGCGTAATTTTATAAATGTGTCGTTAAAATCCGCCACCACCTGACACAGCCAACTAGTAAGGGTTGTCACGTCAACAGAACATGCCAATTTGTCACTAGTATAGTACACCGGTGCGTTGGAGAGCCAAGCCACGACATTTACAATCTGAGTACGACGGTTCGCCAGTAATTAAGCTAGCTTCATCAGGCGACAGCCAGATTTGTGGAGAAGTACACCTGTTTCATTCCTTATATAGAGGCGTAGATGTGGTGACCACACTTCTGCGCTCTTGGCAAAGTGGGGGGGGGGGGGGTTAATGAGCCAACGTACATGATGCATGTGCATTATGCGAGCCCTTTGATCTTGCCCTTCCTGTCCATTTTATGTATTAAAATAGCCGTACCAACTGTCATCCCTATTGAAGTGTGGTGGCCTGTATAGGCATGCATTTAAACAATGTATTATTTGATGATTCGCTTCCACAGCACTAAGTCGGTAGCTATTTGTGCGGGGTGATGGTGTGAAGAAACGAAAACAGGTGGACTTCACAAATCTGACTGTCGCCTGATGAAGCTAGCTTAATTACTGGCGAAACGTTGTACTCGGATTGTAAATGTTGTGGCTTGGCTCTCCAACACACCGGTTAGTGCTGTACTAGTGACGAATTGGCACGTTCTGTTTACGTGACAACCCTTACTAGTTGGCTGCATCGGGTGGTGACGGCTTTAACGACACTTTTATACATTTACGCGATCTAACCCAAAAAAACCTCTGTTATGGATGATATTCGTCGTGAAAGCCGACGTGTTAAACTAGTCGATTATTGTTACTGTGGTGGCGGCGACGACGACAATGATGAAGGCTACGGGGGTGCATCGTCTTGTTCGCGTGCAGGCACTGACCCATCCGATTTCTTCAACTTTGGTTTCACCGAGGAGACGTGGACCGCGTACTGCGAGAAGCAGAGGTGCCTGCGCATGGGTCTCGACCACGTCCCCGCCAAAAGCTGCGGCTTCATGCGCGCAACGGTAATGGGGCCCCGTTCGTGTGCAGGCCCTTGAAACACCAACGCACGGTTATTTGATGGTAGTTTCCGTTCTCATTCTACTCGCTGTTTTTTTCCGTCGTCCCCAAGTGCACCGCGAGGAGAGCTGCCGTGACGTAACGGTGACGCACGCTCGGCTTGCAATCCAGAGGGGTGCCACAGTTCAGTCAGCCGGTGTGGCAGTTGACGCGATGGAATGGGCAAATTTCTTAAAATGTTTCGCCTCTGTCCACCATACTGTATGAAGGGCATATTGTTGTCCGTCAATCGGCAGGTCGATTATGGTGCGAAACTAAAACTAAACTATTATTTTTACAGGTAAGGCCCACTGAGCTGTATAGCTGTTTTTCAGAAGCGACCTGGCTATCGGTGAAGCTGCTTATTGCGTGGAATTTTCTAGTAGCCAAACACCCTCTAAACACGCATGTTTATAAATGTGGAGGGAAAAAACCGGAGGACCCTGAGAAAAATCCACGTGACAATGGGGAGAAGAACACGCAAACTCCAAATATACAGCACAGGCGTCGGGATCAAACCCACGACCACCTGTATAGCAGGCGAGGTAGTTAACATCTCGCCACAGCAGTAAATTTAGGGTGCTGCCACCGCTTGCAACACATCTAGTCAGCTTTGTGGAGTAGGCCAAAATAGCCTCCAAAGCGGTGGCGTGCTCAAACAATTGCAGGGCTGTACCTTTCTCGCTTTTGCCCTTTGAAAACGAATGCACGCTGGCAGCAAGCTTCATTGACATTGTGCAATGTAGCACGGTCACATTATATTAACATTGCGGTCCCATAAAACACGGTGCATTAAATATTTGGCACGGGGTTCTATGCATCGTGGTTAGGCCCTTGTCAGATCCCAACTCATTAGCGTTGCTCATGTCACTTGACTGTTGTGTGAAAGATACGTTGATTACAAATGGACTTGGTTTTGAACGTATCGCATTTTTAATGCTCTGAAGTTAAAGTATGTTGTCGGTGTGTTGAGTGAGATATAATGTGTCATTAATGTTGTGAAATGTAGAACGTTCTTATAGTTTTTGTATTGATGTTGTGTGTGTGTCTGTGTGTGTAGAATAGTGTATGGGGAGCGGTAGTGTAGCGGTTAGCGCGCTGCGCTATGAACCTTGCGACCCGGGTTCGATTCCCGCTCACGGCTAACACCAGTGACGATTATCTAAACCGGTCCTGGGCCTCCCCTAGGTCGACTCAGCCTTAAATGAGTACCTTGTGCGGTGTGTAAACATCGCCACTGGGGAAACAAAGGCGGTCGGGCGTGGTGCTGGCCACCCACCCCCTCGTTCTTGTACCGTTCTGGCCTTCATAGGTGCTCGCTAACAGCACTTGCTCCTACAGTCTGTTAAGGCTATACGGGGGATCTTTGTAGAATAGTGAGATTCTGCCCCTGGCTGTTTTTTGGTGGCTGAAGAGAATAATGTTAGTCAGCTGAGCCTAGTCTCTCTTCGATTACGGATTCGGCCCAAAACAAAGACCGCCTCCGACTTGAATTCAACAGACTTATTTACATTTGATTGGATGGTCACGAGCCTGGTCTCTGCACAAGCTGAAACAAAGAGTCTGACATTTGTGTTTGCATTTAATCTTGATTCAATCGTGCAGTGTTATTAATTTATAGATATCCCACTAAAAATAATGGGAATCCATTTTATAGCAAAAGTTGCCATTTATTTCCATGCCTTTCCACCTCACCCACTGATCTCAGAACACTTAGTAAATATTTTAGCCTCCCGCCCCCCGCCCCCCGTAAGATATGGAGCAATCACCTTCACAATATTAAATTACTTGTTGAGAAGAAAGTAAGATGGTATTTATAATTCAGTGGGGCATCTATAATCCGGCCAGTTGGATCAGCGGTAGAGCAATCGGCCCAAATCGGAAGCAGTGAATTCAACTTATGGTTGTATGTATGTATGTACGTACGTACGTACGTTGATCTTCTTTCGCACCATACGTAGCCAAACCTTGGTAATTGGAGGTGTGGGTGAAGGATAACAAACTAAACACAAATTGCAGTTCCAAAGAAATTAGTTTTCAATCGAGATGATTTAAAAGTGCACTGCGCCAGTGGCGTCTTAATATCGGGAGGAAGAGCGTACCAGACGGCCGCAGAAGCGTATTGGAAAGCGTGTGGTTGCGGTGGTTGGGAATTGACTCCGCACATCGTTCCTTCTGGGTCTATGAAATGAGTACCACTCTGCAGATGTCCACAGTGGTTGTCCTATGGATAGACTCGCTATCGTCAAGAGGAATGTGGCATTCCCTCCACTGGCTCAGGGCTGTAAGCGGGAGAAGGAGGGGGCACCACCTCGATGCTCATTTGAGCCGGATCACATCGTAGGTCTTAACTATCTCGAAATGGATCACCCCGTACTTGGCTATGAGACTGGGGTGGGTGGCAGTAGTGGTGGTGGGGGGGGGGAGGATATAAGTGAGGATGTTACGAGCGGACTCGTGGTTGGCTCCACTTGGGAATGTGGCCAAGTGAGAATCTTTCATTGGCTGCGTGGAGAAGTCCCGCGGTATAGCAATCTGCGTTTCTCGCCACGGTAAGAAATAAGTTCCATCAAAAAACGCACGGCATTAGGATGTTTCGACAATAAAGAGAGCGAGAAAAGGCCACTTGGCACTGAGCAAGCTAAAAAATCCGAGTCCGCTTTATTGCGTCTGACGAGGCATCGTGAGACCGACCATAATTGACACGTGCTCGGAGAAAAGTTCTTTGAACTTTGCGCACGCGAAAAGCAATCTCGAGTGCGAATTGGTCACAAGTGAAGGTGCAGTAAATGAAGGCAATGATTGATGCCTCTTTTACCTCCTTGTGTCATCAGGCCCACTCGAAGCAGCTGAACAATGGAGTCACTAACGATGTGCAACACCGAAACGAGGTGCACTTTGATGCATCCAGGGCCAAAGCCAAGGCTGGCCTACTCTCAGAGAGGTAACGATTTATCAAAGCTGAGGTGAGTGTACACTTGCAGGCAAAGATAAATAGAAAGATTCTGCGCATAGTCTCATATATAGGCTTTTGGGCCTAGTACTGTTAGGGGAGCACCAATGAAGGCCGACATGGCACACGTGGAGGGTGGGGTGGTCAGCCGCGACCACAACTTCCTGCCGTTGTCTTCCCAGTGCCAATGTTTATAAGGCGAGTGTCGATAAACTCCACTGATGTTAGCCGTGGCTGGGAATCGAACTCGGGTTGCCGGGTTCATTGCGCAGTGTGTGAACCTCTACACCACTGCCTTCAAACACACACACACACACACGTTTTAGATTTTTTTACAGTGGCCAAGATGAATTCGGTTCGAAATATAATTACATTTCACTTGGCAATTAAGAGTTTTCGAGCAAACCCTGCAGTGATGGATGTACGCAACGTTGAGGAGACTTGCCGTGATAAAAATAAAGGTCCTCATTGATTCGGAGGAAATGTCTGAGGCTCGGGAATAGCAACTTAAGTCGTTCCCGCTGGATCGAAAATGAAACAGTTTTGTCATTGAGAGCATCCGCCACCCCCAGTTCCATCACACTCGACGCGTAGCCCGTCCATTGCTTTGGTGCAGAGTGAGCAGTGCCTTTCCCGAGTTGGGGTTTTATTATTCAAAGGCATGCGTTTCAACCTCTGTAAGCTTGAGTGTCACCACTCGGCGAATGAAAGGGGTAGAATTTTATCCGACAATTTCCACATAGGACAAGAGGAGGATAGAGTGGTCGCGGGCAGAGAGAGGGAGCGTGATATGCGTATGTATGTTCAACTTATTTCGCACCGCACATAGCCCACCGTGCTAATCGAAGGTGCACACTCGCAGTCTAGTGATGTACAATTCATCTAAACGGTTTACCTGCCATGTTCGAGTCACTGAAGCCATCTGCCGTGTCGGTAACGCCAAGTGACTTTGTGCAGCAGCAGCAGCAGCACCAGCACCAGCAGCAGGTACGGGGCGGTGGACGAGATGGTGCGAGTGGACGGAGGTCTGTGTGAGGACAGCGCGGTTCAGGCCCACGCGCACGTGGTGAGCACGCACACTCACGCATGGTGAACTTCTTTCGCACCGTACGTAGCCAACCGTGCTAATTGGAGGTGTGGGGCAAGGACAACAAACTAAACACGCAAAAAAAGTTCGAAATAAATGAGTTTTCAATCTAGATTTAATATCGGAAGGGTATTCCAGACCGCCGCAGAAGCGCGTTTGAAAGGGTGCAGTGCAGTGACCGTCTTTGTTCGATGGCTAGCCAAAAGGCGCTGCTGCGAGGATGACCGGAGTTCACGTGATGATTGTTTATGCTCCTTGATGAGATCATCAAGGTATTGGGGTTTCATTTGTGCCCGCGAGCCCGCCGGGACGTGTGATGTGGTGGGATTTATCTTTTCCGGTTTTCCTCCCACAAGCTCAACAATACCTTGAGACTCACCCATGCTTTCCTGGGTAAACTATAATGGGCGTTACTATTATAATTATACAATTACTTGGAGGATTCATCAAGTTTACTTTTGAACGACTGTCCAAAAAAACGTGTATGTTAAAAACATTCCACGCATTAGTTGATATTTCATACCAGAGGATTTTCTTGCACTCAAGGACTTGCAATGCTTCGGTAACCTTTCGCGCAGATTCCAGATGGGCTGGAGCAGATCGTCCAGCAGTTGGAATTCGATGTGCACAAGAACGCGGCACATTTCTTCCCTCCAAACATAGCTCATCAGCAGCCCTTCCCTACGCTGTCACCCACATTCCTGCCACCCTCTCCTTTCACCTCGGAGGTTTTGCAGGCCATGCATCAAGCAGGTGAGTGTGTCACGTGTGGGCAGGCTTGCCCGGTTTTTGTCGCCGTTTGCCCCATCCGCTGCTAAAGCGTGCCACGGCCATGCCGAGCTAGCCCAGCGCAGCTCACGAGGCGCCAGGATGTTGTTTTTTAAATCCTTTATATTAAGTTCGCTCGCTTGCTTGCTTGCTTGCGTGCTTACGACCGTGCAAATCTTTCGGTCGTTTTTTAACCCACTTCCCGTGATCCAATGGAGCTGACATTTTGCACACAGACTCGTTGTGCGTGACAATAAATTTTCGTGAATTTTTTTTTCCAAAATTTTCCACTTTTTAGGAAAAAAAATGTAATATTTAATTTAAAATACCAATGTGATAAAAATGAAACTCTTACTCAAGAAAAACAGAAATGAATAATAAAATAAAACCGATGCCACACATATAAAGGATTTATAGTGAAAAACTTAGTTTTTACGGGTTAATTTTTTGTCCACATCAGAAGCCGAGCCATGCCGCTGACGTCACACAACGTGACGAGTTGAGACGCATGCAGGAGACATGGAGACGCCGTGCCCACGTGCCGACTAGCGTCGCACGCGACAACCGTGTTGTTTGTCCTACCCCTGGCCTTGCTTGACCCCGTGCCAGATTGAGATGTCGGCATATCACGATTTGGTTGCAGCTTGGCAGGGCAAAATAGCCAGTGGGAAAGCCACCTGTACCGCGAGGGCCTCCGTGCTGGCACAGGTCGGACGTGCCGGTGGAATAAGGGGTTTTGGTGGCCCAAGGGCTTAATCGTGACAGAACACTGAGCCCAGCAGCACCTCCCGAGATCCTGAGATGAAAAACAGAGATGGCCACCCACGATTAAAGTGTAGTGCTGTGATTACTCAATCGGGTCGTCCTTAACGAAACACACAAACAACCACGATAGTGAACGTGGTTTGTCACTGACAATTGGGCATAGACTAACGACCAAAAAATATTTGGGCTTGATCCCCCGTGAGACGGACGCCCCTGGCATCGCACTCGAGAACGTGCGGCGCGGAACACGGATGAACGGGCAACTCGATCGACCTCGGAGGTGGTTCTTCGATGTCCTCTTCCAGAGGCCGTTGTCCGTCACGGGGGTGACGCTGCTCCGCTTTCCGCGAGCGCGGCTCCGAAGTCGCGGCGTCTCCGCCTCGTGGCGTGACACCGATTGCGCAACTGGAATCTAATTGACGGGAGAAAAAAAAGGGAAGAGAGAGAAAAAAACTTCAATATAACGAAATGAAATAAAAATCGAGCCGGGTTTGTTTTGCCCCCGCGTCTGTCACTGGGCGAGCGAGCGCCGCTCGTTCTACGAGGTCAGGCCGCGCTGTCGCATCAATCACAATCAGACGGCACGGGCGGCTTACTTAGCGGTGGCCGAACACGGAGGCTGGTCACCGCGCGCGTGCGGAAAGGCGATTAACTCGTTGAGTATTTCAACGAGACAGGTGGAATAAATCATCAGAGGCGGCAAAGTCGGCGCTTGCACCCAATTCGCTTCGTGCACACCTCTGCAAACACAAACAACATGTAAAATTAGCAGTTGCTTTTGTCAATAGTTGTTGGACAGGGTTTCCATCAAGGTTCCCAACGGAGTCTTAAAAGGGGTGGGCCCTCTAAGCCGAAACATGGACCGCGTCGTGTTTTTCGGTCGTTAGTGCCATTTTAATCCCGTTACAATTTTTTATTCCGCCTTTGGTGCTGAGGCAGCAGTTTCTGCACGAGTCCCATTTCATTAGGCGTATGTGCCCTTCTCACCGATCGCCGTTTTCATTTGTTTCAGGCCACGCGGCTTTCACAGGTATTTCCCCATCCAATTTATTTGCTGTCCTCAATGCCGCGGAAAGGTGAGTTTCAATTAAAATAACATCCGACTTATACGGCGCGCTCGCAATCGTTTAAATACGTCCAGGATCGTCAACCGTTTCACTCTTGATTACCATTCACTTCACAATCGTACGTGGCGAATTTTAATTTGATGCACGGATTTATAACAAAAAAAGGATGAAAATACGTGTCGCACGGCGGTGTCTCGCTGCAAGCGACATCGTTTCCAATGGATGAACGTGCGGGATAAATTGATTTACAAAGTGCACACATGCTATTTTTATTCTTTTTTAAAGCTTTCCGAGCTATGATGGTGCGATGGCTCACGCGTACGACTACAACGGTAAGTGCCGCCATAAATTACATTCGTTCAAAATATAATTGGTGGGTGCGTTTTGTACGTTACGTTATGTATATATTTTTGTTACTTTTATCATCATTAAAACAAGACTCGGATATTTGTAACCGACCTCTAATTTCTAATGTATAAGGGTATTGTATCTCTTGAGCTCATTAATATTTAAGTGTTTGTGTTTGTTTTTGTGCACTCATTACTTCCGAGTGGCGGTGGGGTGGATTAAGGTTGCACGCCAATGTAGTCGAGCAACAGAGCCACACGGAGGAAGCCGGCATACGCTAAGCAGCGAATGTTGTCAATTTGTAGCAATTTGCGAGCGGTTTTTCATCTTGGGATTGCACACTCTAGCGCCGGAACGTAAACGCCTACTTTGGCGAACGATGCCACGGGGTATTTAACATCCGTTTTACAACAGCAGACCGCTCACTTCGCTAATTCCCCGCAGAAATTACCGCGCGGCTGCCGGGAATCGCAGTATCGACCCCCCCCCATGTCCCGTGAAATTTGGCTAAGCGAGCGAGTGCGCTAAGCAACTCAGGTGGGCGTTTATGCGCCGATGATTTCACCGCATAACGTTTTGTCTCTCGAACCGTCCATTCTTTTGTTTGCGGTACGAGCATAGAATCGTGCGTGTAAGGTTTGGTTATTCGGGATTCGTAGAAACAGTTTGTAAATGATAGTACTAAAATACATTTTGGCTAATGGAACAATTGAGTTGGATAATACTAACTTGATGAAATATAATAGAGAATATAAATGAGATGCACGATTAACAAAATAGGAAATTGACAGTATTAGTGAGTGAAAGGGTACAGTATAGACAATTAAATAATCGTACAAATTAGAAAGTAGAGTATGAACTCGGCAGACGATATAATTCGAGATCCACAACTACAAGATGAGGCAAGATAAGGCGATAACACAAGATATAAATTACAAATGAGACGCATTATATAATCTAAAGCTTCTGGTAAATGCACTGCTTGTCCCGGTCATGAACATACTTCACCCCATTGATCCACAGTGCGGTTTGGTACGGGGGAAAGGGTGGGTGCCCAGGACCGTTTAAAATATAATTCGCTCACTTATGTTAGCCATGGCCAGGAATCAAACTCCCGTTGTTGGCTGCAACGTGCGACCGCTCTTCGCCTGAGTCACGCGTAGCGTACGAGAGCGTACAGAAACGAGGCTCCGTTAACGAGCGACGCAAAAATAACGACAGGGCTCTTGAATGGAAAAACGTGACACCGAATTGTGACATTTCGCTCAATTGCCGGTGTGTGTGGGCGATGTGAATTGCTGCGCGCCTAATGGCGATGGCTCACATTTGTTTATTTTCTCTCCTCCGCAACGAACGTAGCGCTGGGGATGAGCTACACGCCCAGCCCTGGGCAGTCACCGCTGGGCTGGCCGTCGTTGCTCAGGAGATCGGGCGCCGCTGCCGTTTGGGACCTCTACATGCAGCAGTGTGCCCGCGACGCAGCCCTCTCCGGCCAGTTGAGCGGCGCCATGCCCGCCACGTGCAGCAACGGGTACCGTCCTGACCCCCTCCCGCGCTCCACATTCAGCTTCCTCTCGGCGCAGACGGTTAATAGCGGCAGAGGGAGCGAGGGGGGGGGGGGCATGTCGGGGGGGGGCGGCGTGGGGGGGGGGGCCAAGGGGAATGCCCAGTGCTGGCCAATTCCAATTCAAGCACTTTCTCCAACTCGTGTGGAAACTGGTCGGCCTCGTGCAAAAATTAACGCGGTCCAGAAATTAAATGATGATTATGTGCAATAAGGTGCTGCTGCTGAGCAGATCTTTCACAGTTGCGCTGAATGGCTCTCTCCGACCGTGACTTCAGTTCTTGAATTCAGTTGAGTTCCTGACCCGGACGCCTGTATATTTGGAGTTTGCATGTTCTCCCTGTAGTCGCGTGGATTTTTTTCTGGCTCTTCCGGTTTTTTTCTCCACATTTAGAAACATGCGTTTAGAGTATTTGGCTGCTATACATTCCACGCGATAAGCCACTTAGTTGAGCTATCATTTGTGTTCAGGTCGCTTCTGAAAAGGGCTATATAACTCAGTGGGCTTTACCTGGTAAAATAAAAAAATTGTTTAGTTTATAGTTTGATTGTGTGCAGAATGTGCGCAGGAAGGGCGCAAATATCTTGACATGCAAAGCATGCTGGGAATTCCTGATTGTACACTTGTTGTCTACATGTTTATTTTTGTTTATATTATTCTGGCAAAGCAGTTGCAGAATTTCACCTTTCTCACACCACTGCTAGCAGAGGTGCCTCCACTAGAGGAATCTTCTAGAGGAGCTTCTCCGCTTAGCGCGGTTGGCTACGTACGGTGCGAAAGAAGTTCAACATACACACATGCATAGAGAGGGGAGGGGTGTTTTCTTTTTCATCAACGGAAATTTGTTCACCAACCGCGAGGTTCTGCGAGCGCCGCTGGAGTGCAAGCGAGGTGAGAGCAATCCTGGCCTCGACTGCGAGTGGCTCTGTCTACGTTAAGTCCTCGTGCCTTATTGTCTCGGTGTGCAGGAGTCTTCTGAGGACAAGTCGGGCATTGGGAGGGTTGTTACTAATGAAGTGACACCTGCATTAAAACGTATTGCTCCCCAGTTAGGAGTTTAGCGAAGCTCATTGGGAGTGGTAAATTCGGTCGCTTTTACCGTAAAGCGCCTGTAAAAACCACTTAAGCGAACCCTTGAATTGCGTCCAGCGTCACGGGGCAACGGGGCGTCCCGTATTAGGTTGCTTGGGCGCAGTGCAATATAATTTAATTCCCATCAATATCTAATTCTAAAGCGAGGGAAATGTCCCGGCTTTTACGTGCGCTCTGTTCTCGTTTGAGTGATGGAACTGCTACGCGATCGCAGAGTTTTCATCTTTCGTTGAGCAACGTGGGCCGCTTCAGACCAAGGCCACCGATCTCCACAATCATGGGGGGAGGGGGGAGTAAAATGTTGTCACGGACAGCATAACAGCACACACGGCCATACATTTTACCATGGAAACGTAAGCAAAAAAAGTCCGCCGTTAAAAAAGCGGAGGAAAAAAACACACACAATGTTCTTCTACAGCCACTGAATTCTTGACGCGAAGGGCCCGTGGTGTAACAGGCTACATTATTCCCTATGTTGATGGCCCTCTTGCACAAAATACATGTTTTGAGGGGCACTTACATTCATAATATGTAGTGCGCTGTATTGACTTTCGAAATGATGTTGCGTGATATCACGTAATTATACCTATTGTAAGGCCCCCCAAGACTCGAGGGTATTTGATATATGCGCAAAATTCTGGCAACTGCCTGATGCTGGTTGTAACTAGCAGCAAAACGTTTACACTGAATTGTTCAACGTGGTGTGGATCCCTCTAAAACAACACCGGTGGTACGGCTGAAGCGGTTAATAAATTGGCACGTTTGTTCACCACGTGACAACTTTATTTATTGGCCATGTCGGGGTGGAGGAGGCTATACGACACAACATTTTACTTATGCAGTAAAACCCAAAAATTTGATGAATCCGCGAAACCTTCATTTACAGGGCAGTTTCTTTGCGATGCCAACCAGGATTACATTAGCACACGTACGGTGTGAAAGAAGTTCAACACACGTACGTACATACAGTCTGTAATGTTGCCAAGCAGGCTGTAATGCTGGCAAGCCCAGAAGCATAGCGTGCCGTGCAGGAATGAGAAAATCGTTCTTTTTTATGGCGGTCGCTGAGCACAGGCCGAAATGTCGAAAGGCACCCAAGCGGGACAGCAACAAACAGCACCACTGAGGTGTATTCAATGAGAGGAGCACGGTGATGAGAACTTGTTGAGCAGAGCGAGAAATGGCGTGAAAAGGGAAGTGTTTTGAATGTCACGGTATGGAATTTGTTCCCAGTATAGAAATATATTAATCACAACGGCTAATGAACAATATTTGAATCTACCTTCAAAGCAAAGCATTATACACACAACCAAAGTGCACAACCAATGCCAAAACGACTCGCTTATTCGCCAATTAAAAGTGAAGCTATTAAACATAAAAGTAAATAATTTCTATAAAGTCACCGTGCCGCAGGGTAGTCCTGGTTCTGGTTTGTGATTTGCGCTCAACGATGGGGGTGGGGGAGCACGTAGGGATGCATCCCGCAGTGAGGAGGAAACGAAGGAGGTGTAGGTGGAGGAGTTGGTGGTGGTGGAGGAGGTGGTGGTGGAGGAGGTGG
>CM025611.2:2696698-2714824 GCA_014621495.2 Entosphenus tridentatus
CACCTGGCCCTGTCACACCTGGCCCTGTCACACCTGGCCCTGTCACAACTGGCCCTCATCACACCTGGCTCTCATCACACCTGACCCGTCTCACACCTGGCACTATGTCACACCTGGCCGCGCCAGGGCCACAGACTTCCGCGAGCGAGCGGCTGCAGTGGCCGAGAACGCATTACGAGTGGCAGGTGATGGCACTCACTTGAGGCGGCCGTCGTTGTAGGCCGGCGTGCCCAACACGATGGACTTGATGAAGAAGGGCTGGTTGCTGTGGTTCTCCTCGTACCCCCCCACGATGCTAAACCCCCAGCTCCCCGATGTGCTTCTGCGCAGGATCACCTCCTTGCGGCTCTGCAGGAAGCTGCCGGAGGCACAATAGGAATACAAAACAAAGAAAAAATAAACCCTCGCCAAAACCGTTCCGTAGAAATCCCATGCGGCTTGTGGAATTTACGTGACATTGGATTCACAGTCCACGGCCTTCTGTGAGTTTAATCGTAGTAATGTAAAAAAAAAATGTACTGACTGCCCTTTGCCAATCCATTGGTAGAATGAAGGTCGCCGTGTTAGCCATGGCGATTGTTTGACCGTTCTTCACTTCGCTGGTCAGTGTGGATTGGTGAAGGATGGTGGGGGCTCAGAACCGGTTCAAATATCGCTCGCCACAACCGTTAGCCGTGTTCGGAGACTGACTTCAGGACACCGGATTTGAAGTGCAGTGTGTACACCACCGCTCCACATCAATGAACGTATTTTGATAAATATGAATGTTAATGTCTCTCCACTGGCAAGTATGTGTCCGTGTTATTGATCGGTGTGCACCGTGTCTTGCTTTGGTGTGGTTGAGCAATGAACAAGACGGCAAAAATATTATCCAACTTCTATTCAAGACTGTCAAGGAAATTCCCACGAGCTTAAATTCCACAGATATTGTAAACATCACTCGTATTTGCCAGAGAGCTCGCAGGAGCTCGCTCGTGCTAAACGATAATGAAGAGAGAGCATGTCACAATCTTCTTTGCAAATCAGAATCAGAATATTTATACTGGTGGAATCCAATGAGCTGTAAAGCTATTTTTCACACACGTCCAGTAGATTAAAATTGACCACGAGTTTGCACGAGGTACGCTTCCATGTAATGCGTGCAGTGCTTGGCTCTATCATTGGATACATCTGACAGGAATGGCAATATTACAGCATGGTCCTGATTTTATATATAAGCCCGCACCTCTGATTAGCATTGTTGGTTACATACGGTGCAAAAGAAGTTCAATGTACATGCCATACAATTGCATTTATATGTATTTCATTTCCTGCAGTTTCCTAAATTGAACTTGAGGGTCTTATCATGAGGCTAAATCACACGACGGAGAAAGGCAATATCACAGCAAATTTCCACCATCAAAATTCACCGGTAAAAGTTACCGCAGAATTTTCTGTTTTGCAGACACATCCATTGCGATGCTATCTCCACACGTGGTTGCTCACAGGAAATGCGTTACCGGTGACGACTGTTGCTTACATCGCCCTCATGCATCATTGCTTTGAGAGATCAATCTCGTATCTTCTCAGCTGGAACATTGGCACATGATTTCAAACAATGTCCCTTAAGGGTGACACCTCAAAACTATCCCATTGATAACGTAAGCTTTCTTTGTATTGCTCAACACTAGATAACACTCTTGTATACAAAAAAAACAATCTGTATGTAATGTATGCAATTTATAGATTTAAGCGCCAAAAACTAGGATTGGCTGAATTTTCTACATCATCGGCTGAGGCTGACTTGAGAACCCAGTACGGCCATTGATGGATCTACAGAGTCCAACCCATGGTCTCAGCAGTGCTCGCTCAGTGCTTTAACCTGACATTAAATGCCCTCCTGACCATGAGCCATCCGGCAAAGCGGCACAGTATTCCGAGTGTGCGGATCGCATCTGGAAGAATACGAGTTTGCATCAGAGTCAGGGGTTGATCAAGTGAGCACCAATTTGTATGAAGTCACCAGTGGTATCATTTGGCACAAATTATACAAAAACCAGATGGATGGGATACTGGCCAGGGACTGAGACAAACAACGCAGTGGCAGAGAGGACACTCACGAAGAGGGATGAAGCAATGCAACGAGATCAGCTTGTGTGTCGGTGCTAGACGGATTGTTGCATCGTGTGACCATGAGGTTTGTTGACAGCTCTGGCATGCCTTCATTCAACAGTGGCTAGTCCATGGGCGATGATGATCACACGGAAATATGAGTTGGGCAGATTGAGCAGCGACGCAGCATGCCGTGCACAATCCATCTCGACCAGAATAACGCCCCCCCCCCCTTATCCCGGCCTACAAACTTGAATCGACAAATTGATGAACGGGTGCGGTGGAGTCGGAGGAAGATGGACGGATCGTTTGAATTATGGACAGACAAATGGACAGACTGACAGGATGGACGCACCGATGAACGGACAGGCTGATGGACTGACTAATGGCTGCATGGATTGATTGAAGGGACGGACGGACGGATTGAAGGACGGTCAGATTTACAGATGGATGGATGGACAGATGGATGGTTGACTGGGCGATTGATCCCGGCGAGTGAGTGGCGATGCAGAGGAGGCTGCTTGCCTGGGCAGTCCGAGCCACATGAGCCACGGCGGCGACCAGTTGGCGTCGTACTCGTGCTCGGCGTTGGTGGCCTCGCCGCCGCCGGTGCCGCCGCCGGTGCTGCCGGTGCCGCCGGTGCCGCCGCTGGGGGGCGGCGGTGGGGAGGAGGAGGAGGAGGAGGAGGAGGAGGGGGGGGCGGTGACGGGGGCACCCGCCCCGGAATGGACGCGCACCTCGAGGGCGCGCAGCGTCACCACGGGGCACACGGCGCACGCCTTGAGCTGCGCCACCGCCTCGCTGTGGCTGCGCCGCGTCAGGTCAACGCCGTTCACGCTCATCAGCACGTCGCCTGTGCCGCATGGGGGTGGGGTCGATAGCCACAGTGGCGAGATATTAACTACCTCGCCTGGTATACAGGAGGTCGTGGGTTTGATTTAGACCCTGGCGACGCCTGCTGTATACTCAGAGGTTGCATGTTTCTCACCATGGTCGCGTGGATTTTTCTCAGTGTCTTCCGGTTTTTCTCTCCGCATGTAGAAACATCTGTTTAGAGTATTTGGCTGCGATACATTTCCACGTGAAATGCAACTTGGTTGAGCTATCATTTGTGATAGCCAGGTCGCTTCTAAAAAAAAGAGGTGCATGGCTCAGTCGGCCTTACCAGGTCAAATAAAAGTAGTTTAGTTTTATTTACTTCAGAAGTGATCCAAATTTCTACGAGGCTCAACAATTAGTGTTGTTTTAACAATTCTGTATTTATTTAAAGTTGCGCATTTTGATGTGACGTCACATTTCTCAACCCCCCCCCTCGTCACACATCGTCACAAATGTCTGACCCCTCCCCCTAGGTGCGTGACGTCATTTATGGACGGCCCCGAAGCATGCAGCCCAGAGTATATTGGATCAGCACAGAATTCAGATTGTTGCAAACGGGTTAATGTGGATTTCTGTCGTTCTGAAACCCAGGCCAAACCAGACTGTTTGAAGCTTCATGCGAGTGTCAGATTGCTGTTGTTATTGTTGGTGAGTAGCTTTGGTCACTCGTGTTTGATTTAGGGTATGTGCAGCTTGTTGTTGTATTTGTTTTGCTTTGACGGTGCTTATTTGATATGTCACGCTCAATTTTCGACGTCGTGCAGTTGATTTCATTCGTGCATTAAACTGCAAAATCCACCGCTACGATATTTGGCACATAGCCCCGTCCGCTCTCCTCCCGTGGATCGTGACGATGGGGACAGGCCGGCTAAATAGACAACAAAAAGAATACATTCCGGGGACGATGATTGGATACTCGGCATTGTGTTCTGTCCTCCTGAGAAGTGTGTTCTTGTTTTGGGCAGACTGGTGGAGCGGTGGTGTAGCGGTCAAGGCGATCCACCGCAACATTAACAGCTGGTCCGAGCGATGCGTTTCAGATTAGAATTTTAAGATGTTTCAAGGACAATTTTGGATATTTTGTTGGATCACTTACATCACGTGACAATTCAACGTGCACACAAAAATGATGTCACCCGATTGCCACGTGACAATATTTTTCTGGCGGGAAATGTATGTAAATAATGATATTTCTGGATTCATACAAACATCGGGGACACATCTCTCACTTAAAAAATATATTGAAAAAAATATTTACCAAAGTATGAGGTTTGAAAATACAAGAGGATATACTAATTATTGGATGATAATGAATTTATGTGTTATATATTTATTTTACTACAAGAAAAAACTTGTTATTGTACTGTGAACATATTGCAACAGACAAATGAGTAAATAGTTAACTAGTACATGAATTACGATTATTTCTATAGTGTACCACAATCCATCAGTAACTGCCATGTGTTTTGTACATCAGACTCTCACGAAAATATTAACAAAGGTAAAGGTGCAGGTCTGCAACTGATTGCTCACGCCACTGCTAGCAGAAGGGCCTTCATTATAGCGAATACGAGGCTATTTGATCGACTCTTACACTCTGGCCACAAAACCACAAATGGCGGTGTGTTGAAGACCACTTGCCTCACTATCTAAGAGTTGTGAGTTTAAATCACGGCCGGCGATTGCATATCATCCATTCGGGATTGATAAAATACGTACCACTTTGTAGGAAGTCAGCAGTGTTCATCGTATGGAAAAGACTGGCCTCAACCATGGGAATGTCGAATTTCCACCACAGGCTCAGGGCTGCCAACCAAGATGAGCACTGGCCATATATGCTGGTTAGAATATTCTGTGCATGAGTCTCTCATTTGCCTGCACTAATTAGTAGGAGCTGAGTGCATATTATTAATATCTGCGGTTAATCAAAACCTAACAGTAGATGGATGCGAGCCATCACAGGAGTTGGGGGGGTAGTGGGGTAGGGTCAAGGCGAAAAACAGAGGCATGCGGAAAGTGGCAGGAAACAGATGGGGATGGTGTCACAAAAAACAAGCTGGCAGGCAAGCACTCTTAAGTGATCTATTTTACCACGTGATTCAAGCGCACAAAGGAGAGATGTGCGCACGTAAACACTCAACCGTGCACACAAACGGATGCACATGTTGGGTGCGGAAGTGGTGCGCTGTGGCACGAGTGCTCCAGTGTGCGGTAATAACGGCGGTATCCGTCGTGCCGTCACACTGCGAAGTGAAGTCAAAAACTTTTCGGAGAATTTTTCTGCCAACAATTTCCAAAAAGAACTATGGATCTGGATAATGGCGTTGGTGAGCTGTGCACAAAATATTGTAGCCGTTGATTTTGTAGTTTTCATGAAAATATATGCAATATCTTGGGATGGATGGACAGGCAAGAAGGCAGACATAATAATGCTCAGGCAGAGTGGAAAATATCATCTTGGTTTGCTTGTGAATTATTGAGAGGGAGAGAATGGCCTTCTGACAAACTGGCCTTCTTAATCCTTTCCTATTCCGTTGACATAGGTGTACGTGTACGTCATTAGATTTTCTTCCGATTCCGTTCCAGTGACACACCCGTACGTGTACATCATCAGAATGGAATCGGAAGACAAACTAAAATAAACTAACTTTATCGGTACTGAGGCTCCCACAAGGTCATGTGGGAGGGCGTGTGGCACAGGTTGGTGCCAGCTATCATAGGTGCGGTCGTGTCGCTACAGTTCTCTGCGGTGAGTACAATGTCTTTAAAAACAATGGCCCTACGCCCCTCGCTGAACCGCTTGCGCGTTCCGAGATTCGGCGGTGAACACCGCAACTTACAGACGTCTCAGAATTGGAAAGGGTTAAAAGAGGCCAAATGTCCTTTGTGTTGAAGGCCGGTGCTTAACCGGCAAGCCTTAGTTTCAGATACAGGGTGCAAGTATACAGAGCCGATGTCTGCAATGCAATTTTTCCATTAAAAGAAACGCATCATAAAAAATGCACTTGAGAACAATTGTTCCCGAATTGATAATTAAACAAGCTGATCATTATTTTTATTGCTAAAGTCAAGCCGTGCCGAAATTTCCAGAGCCGGTCCAAGTCGCGCGGGTGATATTCGAGCGCCCATTTTCAATGGAACGCGTCCGAGACGGCGTCCACCGGGGAGATGATGCGCTGAAATTTAGCTCACGTGCAGGTGCCATCGGGATCATGAGTGACGGTGGTGGCTTGGGTGGACTGGGCAAGGCTGCTGATGATGCCGATCATTTGAATGCGTCGGAGGGGTGGAGGGGGCTCACCGCGGTGGATGCGTCCGTCCCTGCCCAGGCAGCCGTGGCCCTGAACGCTCGTCACGAAGATGGGCAGCTCCCCGCTGCGGCTGGCGAGTCCTCCCGCCACCGTCATGCCCAGCGACTCGCTCGCCTCCTTGCGCACCGTGACCACCTTCTCCTGGCACGACACCGCTTGAGACAGCTCCTGCCGTGCAGGTGGCACATGCGCACGCGCACACGCGCGCGCAAAAAGATCCCACATTTAGTGCTGTTAGCGAGCACCTATGAAGGCCGGCACGGCACACGAGGGGGTGGGTGGCCAACACCACGCCTGGCCGCCTTTGTCTCACATCGCACCAGGTACTCATTTGAGGCTGAGTCGACCTAAGGGAGGCCCGGGACCGGTTCAGATAATCGTCACTGGTGTTGGCCGTGAGCGGGAATCGAACCCGGGTCGCCGGGATCATAGCGCAGCGCACTAACCACTACATTTCCGCTTCCCACACACACGTGAATATGTGTGCACGCACATTCTCGCACGCAAAAACGCGCATCCTCATAGAAGCGTGCATGCACGTCCGCACAGGCATAAACGCACACATGCACACACACACACACGTGGAAAACGCAGCCTCTGGAATATGACATCATCGAACTACTTCTGATATTTCTCGAAGTGCCTCTTGTGCCACACAGCAAGTGGAGTACCTTGTCAAGTGCCTGTTTTATGGAGACAGGATGGTCATGGTAATCAAAATGGAATAGATTTGCTTTGGAAAATAAACAAATATGATGAGAGCATTTGTGTAGCCATTCATGACAGTGCAAAGACCATTATTACGTTTGTATTCACTACAATGCGTCTGTTTTGCCACTAACGTAGACATACTTAAGAAACTGGCCAAACATATCAAGAAGGGCTCTCATTATAAAGCATTGACTAGGCGAGGCTTTTAAGAGCATACAGAGAATTATCATTATTATCGCAGTATTCTTTTCTCATCTGAGCAGGGTAGCCGTTGAAGAAAGTAGAATAATTTCTATTCATATAATTCAATTAATTCTGAAACTATCTCTCAAACAGTGTCTCTTCTTAATTCCTAGAATTAAGGAAATGTCAGTGGTTTGCTTTGAATGGGCCAATTCTGTCTCACTCAAAACCACAGCATAATGTTTCTCTTGGATATAACTTCAAGCAAATAAAACTGCACATTTGTAGAGTTTTTTTTTTGGTCACAGACAATGCCGAGGGCACATAACTCATCACACTCATGGCATTTCCAATCCGAAATAAATTGACGTCATTCCTTTTTCCAATTGTCTCCCTCCATGGCCAAAGCCAGCGCCCAAGAGGTGCTGGATCAGTGGATAAGTCCCATTCCTCGAGCCACCAAAGCCAACTTAATAATCGTCTTTTTTCACAAGCTTATAAAGAGACTTATATTCTTCCTCTGGCCCAGCACAAGTGGATTGTAAAACCTGAAGGAATTCTGTCACGTCGTAATTTTTATTCTTGGTTCACAAGGAACGATAACCAGTGTCACCTTAACTATGAGCACACGTAAAATAAACACTAAGACAGCGGTAAGTAGCGCGTTCCCGGGTAACGATGACTGTGAAGCGAGGCAGACTTGTCCTGGTGCGCTACGCGGACTCTTCACACAAATGGCAGCTCACTCGCTCTCGTGCTGCCTCGGCAACATCACCAATGCCATCAGTGAGCCATCGCCATCTCTCGCAATCCCGCGATATTAATAATCCAGCCAGCACCCGCACACGTCTGCTGCGTACTATGCAGAAGTGATAAGGTATCGAGGAGAATACAACAATATTTACGACCAAATATGTATCATGTAACAATCGAGGTAATGCTTTTTCTTCTTCTGAGTAATCTACAGCCCGGCAAATATATATGACATCAGTTTTGTAGGTCTTATACTTATTTCATCTTTTTTTTTCACCGACAGTGTGTACGTTATTAGCGTTAAGAGATTGTAATGGCGAGAAAGACTCCTGGCAGGCACATGTTGAGCGAACTGCTGCTGAAAAACTTGTAAGTGATCTTCATGCACGCTGGAAGTACAACAATGAACAAATACCAGAATACAAATGTGCAGCGCTTAACGCAACAGCCTCAAATTGCACCTAGCGTGGCACAAGTGTAAGTTTAGTTTATTTTATCTCAACCAGGTGAAAACTGAAGATGCCAGGATAGTCGTAGTATCAAGCATGACATGGGGCATTAGTCTGCCAGTAGGGGGCGATGCATGCTGCCTTTTGTATGTAATCCCAATTGAGTCATTTGCGATGTCATTTTTTCGAATTGGCTAAATCTGGACCCTGACGGTGGTACGCAATGGCCTCCTCTTGTAAATCAGTATTGTGTTTTTTACACAGATGGTGTTAATCAGGGCGGCCGCCGGGGTTTGAACCGCCAAGCGCCGCTTGGCCCGCCGCCGCCCGCTGGCGTTTGTTTCGCGCGTCGCCGTGCGGGTACCCGGTAGTGGCAGGGCTTGGGCGGGCTGGGGTGGGCGGCTCCCGGGATCGTGTGGCTCCGTCCATCCTGGCCGCCGGGCGGCCCCGGCTTCCCCGGCCGCGACACCACGATGTGCACGCGGTCCTCGCTTCCCTGTGCCGCGCACAGCCCCCCGCCCACCCACCGCCGCCACTCAATCTTTGCAACTCTTTCCATTCGTATTATTTGGGTCTTTCGGTAAAGTCACGTGGATGGGTTAAAAGGAAATAACAAAAAAACGCGACGTTTCGACCGCAACACAAGCGGTCGTCATCAGGAAAAGGGGGTTAAGCTTCTAAAGGCAAACCGTTTATAAAGGTTTGAAATGGGCAGAGCCCAAATGTCTCTTTTCATTCATCGTGGCTCGGCTACCGAGCATGGCTCCGAAGGCTCGCCGAAAAAAACCCAATGCCGAGTGGCCCAGCAGAAGACCGCGTCCGCGCTGTTAATGTTGCGGTCAATGGAGAGTGAATGCGTTGCTTGAGTTTTCTTTAGCGAGGTTGTGTTCAGAGAGCACGTGGGGGGGAGGGGAGATGGAGAAAATTGCAAGTTTGAGCAGTGCCGAGGGAAGACGCAAAAAGGTATATTTTACGACGTGTACTTTACGTGTGTGTTGAACTTTTTTGGCACGGTACAAAGCCAACGGTGCTATTGGGAGGTGCAGGGGAAGGACAACAAACTGAACACAAAAAGCAGGTCGAAGAAATGAGTTTTCAATCTCGCTTAAAAAGTGCATTTCTCCAGTGGCTTCCTCATGTGGTGGGTGAACACAGCATGGATGGGTGGAAACGGTCTGGTAGACCACATACTTTGGGTGGAGGAATCGATGAGTGAAGTTCACGGGAATGGTAACCATGGTAGCAGCAAGAGAGGAGTGATAAGGGGGCGACTGACAGCCAGTGAGCGAGCGATTGCATCAATGAGTTCCGTATCATCAACTTGACTTGCTGTACGATGAATTTTAGTCGAGAACTGAGAGGCAGGAATCGAGATATTCTGTATTACCTACTAACACGTGTTGTGTACATGGTGTTATACAACACGTGTTGTGTACACGGTGTGTACATGCGCTAAGCAGTGTTCAATGAGGGGGGTGGGGCAGCACCATAACTCTCCGAAATAGAATGAAATATGAATTAAACTTTCACGCTAAATTTGCGGACTTATCTCGTGTGCACGTCAGTTGAACTTCTTTCGCAACCTACGTGACCAACCGTGCTAATCGGAGGTTGCTGGGGGGAGGGGGGGTATAACAAACTAAACACCAACAGCGGTTCTAATTGTCAAATCTTACTGACGAGCTGTCCAAACGAGCAAACGTATTGTTTTGTCCTGTGGAAGCTCTCTCTGCCCGTCGGCTTCCTAAACACCGCCGGAGTGTCGTACGCGCGCTGGCGAGCGCTACGTAATACATCATTAACACGCGCGCCTGGCTTTGGCCACATTTGTCGTGTTTTTTTTTATCCCAGTGACAACGAGCCGCTGAAGTGCGCTTGAATATGCTTCGCAGCGTAGAGAGACGGAGAGGTTTTTTTTTTATTTTCCCTCCCAAAAGAAAATTCGGGGATGCCTGCCCATTGAGATGCCAGTCTCATACCCCAGCTCCCCACTCTCATTGGAATGCTGAGTTGCTGTTGTCCTATCAAGTGCTGGCAGGCTCTAAATTAAGCAGATAATGCAAATGTTAAGCACAGTGCTCGCGTTGTCACGGCCCTCCCCTGCCTTTGATTTGAACTGCAGCCAATACGCCGCTGCCTCCACGGCCCTCCCCGCAGTTCAAACGCGAAAAGCACGACAGGCTCAGCTCTGAATTATTGCGGGTCACGCTCTGATGTTAATGAGTTGAAGCATTATGAATTAAGCGTTATATTAAAAAAAAAGATCATTGGAAAAAAAAAAGCGGCCGCACGTGATTAATTGAAGGTCGCGCCGAGGTTAAGCCAACAATGGGTTTACATTTGTCCAACATTGGTCGGCTGTTGTCAAGTGTTAATTTGCGAAGCGACTCATGCTGCGTGACTGCTGATTAGATGCACATCGCCGTGCCATTGGCTTTGCGCAAAGGGCGACGAGGAGCATCTCTGCGCAGTGCAAGCTGGGAGCCGGCACTGCAGCTACGTCACGGCACGCAGCGCGTGTCACGACGGACAGACAGCCGGACGGAGCTGAGGCAAGAACGTTTTCCACCTCGGGTGTTGGGATGGACGTGGCCGCACCTGTATGACCTGCGCCGCCATCTCGGGAGTGCCCTGCCGCAGGTCGTGCCCGTTGATGGAAAGCACGCGGTCGCTGGGCCTGAGCCTCCCATCGACGGCTGCCGGGCCTCCCTCGAGCAGGTCCAGGACGAAGACCCCCGAGTCGTCGCCGCAACGCACGAGCTGCCGGGGTACACGAAGAGCGGGGACAGCGTGTGTGCAAGAGGGTGTGGGGGGCGGTCGCGTGGCGGTTAGCAAACTGCGCTACGAACCCGGCGACCCGGGTTGGGTTCCCACTCACGGCCAACGCCGGTGACGATTATGCTGCGTCAAGTGATTTTGCCGTGACGGTTTCACCTGAAGACGGAAGCTTGTGTTGCCTCCGAAACGTCGTGATTTAATTTGTTTTATTTTAACCTACGTGACTTTACCGAAAAAAACAAAGAGTATGAATCCTTGCAGTCACGAAAGCTTCAAATCTAGAATTAAATAATCATGTTCTATTATTCATATTTAGTCACTTGCTTACCGATTTTACTGTTTTTGCATTCCTATCGTTTTTTTAATATTGATTGCTGTTGTAACTTGCTGACCTGCCCACACTGAATATGTGTGAAAAAGAGCTTCATAGCTCATCGGATTCCTCCTCCTCCTCCAGTCTGAATAAAGATCCTGATTCTGAATTGCAAGTCCGGTGTGCTCGCCATTTCATAACGTAGCAGCTTCCCCACTGATGATTCTGTGTTCCTATTTTCGGGGTAAAATACTCGAACGAATCAAATGGAGCCAAACCTCAGCCCGTTCGGTGTAAACGCATCTAAGATTCACTCGTTGACTTCCCCAGCAAAAAAAAAAATCCAATTTCTTATCTCTGCATTTCCCAGTACAATGGGTCGAAGGAAAATAAAAAAAACCTTCAACATATGAAGGGTAAAACAAAAATGAATCTGCCAACACAGCTCCACTTCGAGCAGTGTGGGTGGTTTAAGTCAAGCTTTCACTTGTGTCTTTCTCCCCAGCCTGTTCGCAGTAATGCAAAAGCAGCAGCGTCTGCCTGCTTGTTCGCGGCTGACTTGACCCTCGCTGTTGAGAATTGTTGGAAATTGGATGTGTTGGCGGTGGAATTGAACTCTCTCTTTAGGGCGCTTGTTATTCTCAATTCATCCGGGAAGCCTCGCGCGTTATTTTAGACCCTCGCAGAAATCATTAACAGTGACGGCTTTTTAAATTGGAAATCGGAAAATTAAAAATGGGATAATTTGTACGGCCACAGGAAATAAACCGAGATGCTGCTCGGACAAGCAAACAGAACCACTCGTGTCTCCCCATGACGATCACTCGAGCGCGTTATTCAGGAGGCACAGAGTATTGCCCATTGCGCTCCATACTTTGTGTCTCGGCAAATTTGGCCATTTTCTCCATTTCACCTCTGCTCAGTGTCAAATCAATCAGACTGCCCAATGTTGTTGCGAGCCTGGAGTATGTCTGCCGATTTGCACAATTACAT
Organism: Entosphenus tridentatus; assembly: GCA_014621495.2. Taxonomy (NCBI): domain Eukaryota; kingdom Metazoa; phylum Chordata; class Hyperoartia; order Petromyzontiformes; family Petromyzontidae; genus Entosphenus; species Entosphenus tridentatus. The sequence goes on from CM025611.2 coordinate 2,709,160, forward strand.
ACGACATGACGTCTTAATAACAACACTTAGCTCCGACGGTCAAATGCATTAAAGCAGAATTAAACTGAATATACAATAAAATACGGAGAATCACCGCACAGTTGAATTAACCAGAATGGACAAGGCTTGCTGGACGTGATACAAAATGCATGTAATGCACGTGCAACCCATTTCCATTTGATTTCCACAAATCATCAGTGTCGACATTTTGCAAAGAAGCCTTTATGCGAAACGCATGGATTTCATTTAACAAAATCACAGTTAACCATGCGTCTTTCACGTTCGTTATGAAATTGTATTCATACATGGGCTTGTGAATCGGTGATATTTTAAAGGAGCGAGCGGCTCGCAATCAGAAAGCCGCGAGCCGAAGTCTCGACTCAACCCATCATCTCTTCACGGTCAATACAATGAGTTCCACCGTGTGAGAAAACCAACATCGGTTGTCTTGTGGACACACTCACCCTCGTCACAGTAATATGGAATTTCCACCACTGGCTTAGGGCTGTAAACAGGAGGTGAGCACTGGGACCTTTTTTTTTTATAAAACGCATCTTTCATCAACGGGAATACAAATATTGGTGGACCTTACAACAAGTGCTTATCTGCCTCGAACCGTCACGTTGGGTGGAGGTGCGGCGCAGCAGTCAGCGCACTGCGCTACGAACCCGCCCCAAGCTGAGTTCGATTCACGGCCACGGCTAACACCGGTGCCTCGCGGTGTCAAACATGGTCCTGGGCAGGCACCGACCACCAACCCGCACTGACCAACCTTTCGAAATATTGCTCAAACAGGCCCCACGACCAACACAGCATGGCGAGGGCTTCATCCGGCAGTGAACTGACAAAGGGTGTGTTCATGATTGCTTTGTTACAATCATCCAGCGCACCTGCGATGATGTTTCTTGACACGAAGGGCTGAATTTGATTGTTGAGTAACTGCGAAGCCTAACCCTAACCCCGGGACTTAAATCACAAGCAAAGAATGGTATCGATTGCGTGTGTTTGTGCTCACTTACAAGATACCATCCACAAATTAACCGACAGCGGAGAAAAATATATCGTCGAGTTTTATGGGTGCAGATAGAGGAGTAAGAGATAGATTTCCTAAAAATAGGCGCTCCTCTGCTTGTACGCTGTAGAGATTATAATAGTAAAATATAATAGTTTTTTTACTGTCATTGAGAAGAAGGCAAAATAGATTTGTGTTTTGCCAAATGTTTATTTCCAGGCGTTGCTTATGTTTACAGATAAATTAGTCTAATTTATACTGGAGAGGAATGTGTGAGACGTTTGCTGTTTTACATTGATGGGGGTGCGGGTAAAAACATCAGTTTGAATTCCTCACAGCTCAATTCACACGTTCAGAGATGCAGTCCGTTAAAGTGTTGGGTGTGAACCCCGTCATGATAATTAATACGTGATTAATATTATATTTATGAGTGTTCATCACAACTGCCTTTGAGTTTCTCTCGTTTATACTACATATATGTTGAGCCCATTAAGACAGGGCCTTCGTTCCTATCAGCAGAGTTACGGTCTAGGAAGGGAGGCTTCCATTCTCACTCCCACAAATATATAAATAAGTGATATCACACCTGAGACCTTCACGGGGCATCGGTCCTTTGTCCGAATTCAGTTAATTGAAATGTTGGTCCTTGCAAGGAGTAGCAAACGCCATACATGGATATAACATCCAGACTCCTCGTCTGAAGTTTTAGGGTCTACATTGTCCCACGGTCTAGGTTTGGCCATGTTTGTTTGTTGTAGTACAGAGTAAGACTGATGGCCTTAATCTAAGTTATCTTGTGGTTGTTGTTGTTTGACTTGCATCCCGCTGCGATTTTTGCACACAGCGTTGGTGTATGGTGCTTTTTCTGCAATGTTTTGCTGTCTTTTCTTGGATTTTCTGTTTGCACTTAGTCACATAGTCACTTTAAGATGTTTTCTTGCTCATGTTTTTGTTTTTTGTTTGTTGCGGTTGCACCAAATTCAAGAGCCGAATGGCTCACAGGGCTATGCCTAATAAATGAACTTGAAAACTTGAAACTTGAAGGTTGCATTAACGGTAATTAATATCGATGAGAAGGGGCGTGATTTCAAGGTTGGAAATTTCCATTTTTCATATTGAACTCGAAGTTCGTCTATGCCAAGGGCATGGGGCTCCCAGGGGCTTCCTCAAGAAGTGGACCCACTGACAACCAGATACTTGTTCTGATATATTAGTAGAATTATTGTTTATGTGATTAATTGTTATGCTTGTGGTCTGTTGCGTGGTGCACAGACTTTGCGTATACTCTTAAGTTCTTGGAGAACTTTTTCGTGCTAACGCCAGTGCGATTCCATATTTTGTTAAGGCTAAGGCTATATCATAGAGTTTGCACATTTTTCTATAGTTGCTAGTGTGGATTGGTTTTGATATACAGTATCTGTTAAGGAGTGCAACACATACGTGGGCACATTGATACGCATGGTATGAGTGCGTAATCTATTAGTCTTTGATTAGTGAGTCTGACACAAGGCTTACGTACGAGTCTGACTCATCGCCTGAGAGGTGAAAGGTCAGAGTGGGGCAGGAACCTTCGTGCCCGACACCGGCGACACCGCGAGGGGCCCTGCCGGCCGGAGTGACGGGCGTCTGCCGTACGCCAGCGAGGGCACGACCAGCGGGTCGACCGCGAGCCTCGTCGGCGGTTGGCGCTCCCGTGCATCACGCACGCGCACGCACGCGCCCAAGGAGCGAAACGCATCCTCGCTGGCAGCCTTGAGACGGTGCCATGCAGCGGCGTGGCCAGCTGCGGACTGTCTGGGTGGTTGCAAGCCAAGAGGGGCGAGAGACTGACGGGAGGTGTCGGTCCTCGCTCATGGAAGGCGCATCTAGCGGTTGCCTTGTTGTAACAGATCTTTTCCAATTCTAACATCACTTAATCGCATCACTAAAAGGGGGGGGGATACACTTTAGAGGGTTCATACGTTAGCTGATTATCCCCCTAGACATATATTTTTTTATCATACGTTGGTTCGTACGGTTGCGCCAATCGGTTGTGTGTTTTTCATGTACACTGTAGAAGAAGAATTGTGCAGAGTTGACGTGATTATGACAATAGTTGACGCTTTGATCCATTAAATACTCAGACTTGTAGTGTACTGAATGTCCAAGTGGGTTATTTATGTTTCATGAGTCATATTACTTTAAAAAATCCTGAACTGCTGGACGGATCTATGAACCTGGTGACCATTGTGGAGAAGGTCTTATAATTAGAAAATCCCGAGACACGAGCTTGCACAAATTAATAAAACATTTTTTTATAAATATTGTAAGACCTCCACATACAACAAGATTGCACATTGCTATGGCGAGGGCGACTTGTTTTTTTCCAAAGGACAACTATTGTTGGACTTTTTCACAGAGCGGAACCCGTTTTATCGACCCCAGAGGGATGATGGGTTGAGTCAGGATTTCAACTCGTGACCTTCTGCTTGCGAACCACTCACTCCTTTAACATCTAACCACCGATTTCTTAAGACCATGTGTAAATACATTTTCGTAACGAGTGTGTCACCGGAGCATGGTTAACCGTGATCCTGTTGAAATGGAACCTGTATGTTGTTTTGTGCCTTCAAATTGTTTTACTCACATTCCATTCTTCACGTTGGTTTCGAGACCGGCATTCGAAGAGGATATCCATTCTCCACCGAGTCTGACATCACCAGCTCCCCAATGCTACCCTCTTCAGTTATGTATATCGAAAATGCTTCCTCTGTAATACATCTGGCCCAAATGCCAAAACACCAAAATATTTTCTCCTTCTCACTGCCAGGAAAAAAAAAAACTTTTTAGTAAATTTATATTTGACAGTTTTATCCCGGTTGTCATCAGAGTGGTTGTCACACGCGTGTGTGTCAATTGGTACCCTGGGCAGCCTGACATATGAGTTGCTCCAAAAAAAATAAAACTGTTGGAATTCTCGAAGAGCAGTGCAACCCTTTGTGTGAGAGAACGGCTCACGGAAGTGGATATGCCGGGGCTACCTCTGAGATCCCTTCAAGTGATGTGTTCTGAACTGTGCAGAGAGCAATACCCGCCCTGCCATGTCAGAGGAGTGTTTGTCTCGTAACAATCCCATATTGAGAATTCCCAAAGAGCTGGATTTTACCCCAATGCAGAACCAAATTTTATGCTCTATATTTTTTGGTATTTTGCGCAATCACCGGCGACCGGACTGAGACCACAGACTCACACTCCACTCGAGAACCCGGATTAAACTCTGCTGCAACCAGGCTTCGATGATCCCAGGAGCCTAAGCGGGAAACCGGTTCCACGCTCTAACCTCTGAGCCACCCACCCCGTCATTATGTTTAACATAACGAACCTGTTGTTATTGATTGACTGTGTGCTACCATTACACACGTACGTTCAATGAGACGGCAACTTCCACACGCGTGATGGTGTCGCTCGCTCCCACCACGGCGAGCACTGCAAGTGGTTAAGGTGGGGGTCCAGTGTATGCGAGCGTTTGTTTTGCGAGCCGATCGTTCATTCTCGCGTTGCTTCTCCCGCCCCTTGTCGCACGCACCGGGCCCGTGGCTTTGGCACAACGAGCCCAGGGCGGTTTCTCTCAGGAGTCCGTGTCGCCTAAATTCTTTTGGACTTTTCAATTATATTTCATGTGATGAGATTTTCATCGTGCGACAACGGCCGGGGCGAAACTTCCCGTTGTTTAAGCGTCCGAACTTTGTGAGCTGCGCGAGTCCCTCTGGGTCACAATGCAGCGAAGGGAGTGTCGCTCATGTGCTTGCTTCTCGATATGAGATAACACAATTGGAATCTTTCTCTGGACTGCAGGAATCCGATGAGCTACGAAGATTTTTTATTTTTTTCCCCACAGATATCCAGTAGGGGCACGGTGGTCAGTGTGTTTGCATCAACAAACGATGTAAACAATTAGGTAAGAGAAAGATAGACAAAAAGGTAAGCAAGTAGCTGTGGATAAATAAATTAAGTATAGATGTACAATTTGCACAGGTGAATACATACCTGCCGGTTTAGTCAACGCTTTAATGTAAGCTTTTTTTTTTGTCTAAAATGAAAACTAATTTCTTTAGAAACTGCTTTTGTGTTTAGTTTCTTGTGCTTCCCCCCACACCTCCGATTAGCGCGGTGGGCTATGTACGGTGTGAAAGAAGTTCAACAAAGATGCATGCTTGGGCAAGGCAGAAAAACAACAACAACAACAACAACAACAAAAGTCCCCGACCAAGGGAAATTGCAGAGAGAACAGCCTTAAACCTTCATATCAGCCAAATAAAAAACATATGCCCGAGTTTCTAAACACAATGCATGTCCATTCATATAGTGGGTTTCCATAACTTTTAATTACGACGAGAAGTGGACATCTGGATGCTACTTTGGTAATGGTCAGTGCACTGGACTGCAAAGGCTGCCGGTTCAACAGTTCAAAGCATGGTGTTGTGGGATAAAGTGTAGATAATCCTGCCTCTATCCAACACGTCCAGCAAGTGTGGAGGAATCGACTAAAATACTCAGAGGGGTACTCCAGAGCTCCATCTAGTGGAGGCCCTTCTACAATCAGTGGTATAATTCACCTCGGGGAAATGTACATACATGTATAGCTTCACGGCGAAATAGTATTTCTCTCAATAG
>CM025611.2:2749378-2760899 GCA_014621495.2 Entosphenus tridentatus
TGGGCTGGCGGGTGAGTGAGCGGGAGAGTGAGCGGGTGAATGAGTGGACTGGCGGGTGAGTGAGCGGGAGAGTGGGCTGGCGGACGAGTGAGCGTGAGAGTGAGCGGGTTCGCGGGCAAGCGAACGGGCGACCGTGCGGGCGTGCGGGCGTGCGAGCGGGCGAGTGTACCTGCGGCGCAGGTGGTCGGCGAGGTCTCCGCGCGGCAGCGCCGATCTGCCGCAGTCCGCCGCGAAGGGGCACGCGACGGGAAGCTTGTCGAGCAGGCGCCGCACGAGCAGGCTGGCGGCGCGGCACGCCTCCGGGCGGAGCGGGCGACGGTCGAGCGGGCAGAACGCGCCCAGGCCGCCGCCCTTGGCGCTGCTGCCATTGCCGCCGCCGCCACTCGCTCCGGAGCTGCCACATCCACCGCTGTGCCGGAAAGAACGAATACGAAGATTGATAGATGAACGACGCCACGAGTGCAGTCGTGATGATTGTTTCTGCTTGTTTACGCAGAGAAGGCTCGCCGGGTCTCAAGAAACAATCTGTGTTAACGAGTGTCCTCCCAAGTTGTCACAGTGGGGGAAGGGGGGCGATGTGGTTGCTGTGTGTATTCCAAATTGAGTCATTTCCGTTGCATCTTTAAGAATATTTGCAGGTAGTTTGGGCTGTTTCACCCATTATCGGTTGATGTTTATTTAGTAATGGGAGGAAACGAGAGAACCCGGAGAAAACCTGCGTAGATGATGTTGAGAACTGAGTGGTGATGTTGCCATGTACTGGTCAGCGCACTGGACTTGTCATCGATTCTATCTTCAAGCAGGGCAGTATAAAAACAATTGGGCAAGTTTTTTAAATCTCCCATGCCCCACTCCCTCCCCACCACTACCATATACTCTGTCAATCAAAAAGCACATTGATCAATAACAATGTGGCACTGCAAGGAAAAGTAGATCACAGGTGACGTTTCCAGCAATGGTCCTTCTTCACGGCACGCGATCAATCAGATCACTCAGACTCTGGAAAAGGCTAATGACATATCAAATACCATTAGGCCCTAGCCTCTGTAGACTACGAAAGGCATTTGACTCAGCGTGAATGGATGCACACATCCAGACGCTCACAAAACCGGAGACCTCGATAAACATTCGGAATGGATACTCTTTAGTTCTTTTGGTAAAGTCATGTAGGTATCAAATAAATAAAAAATAAATAAAATGCCAAAAATCACGGCATTGTGTCGCACTTCACGTGGCCTCAAGGTGCACATGTCCTGGCACAAGCGTCGTGGTGACGTCACCGCCACTTAGTGGCGAATAGCGGTTGTTGTTGTTGATATATACACATGAGTGTTCCCTTGAAGTAAACTTTACCTATGATGACGATGATGATGACGACGACGATGATGTACAATGGATGTGGCTTTGCTTATGGACAGAATGGTGGATATGCTGAACATCCTGTCATTCAGGACCATTTTGATTGATAGGCATTAAAAAATCTAACTACAACTATCCTCATGAGACGAACAAATGAAACACGGCACAGATAACCAAAAAAAAAACTGAATAAACTTAGTTAACGTAACACGTAGGTTTTCTCAGACTATTGTATTTCATAAATGAGTTTTGGCCCATTATGTGGCCTAAGACAAAGACACGATAATGAATAAAGAAAGTTGTCGGGAGTCTATTTCGGCTTCGATGTTATCAACCTCCCCTTGTGCGCGCTGCGTGTGCATCCTTGTGTTGGGAAACGCAACATCAGGACGACAATTTCCGTTCAGCCTGTGCATGCGTCAAGCCTCTCCAGTAGCATCACAAAAGTGGGTCAAATTGTCGACGTTTGTTTCGTTTCCTCTCCCCATGTCCTCAATGAGCGAATTGAGGCCGCTTCTTGGAAAACCCTTCCACCGTGGCACATTATCCACATCCCACCAAACAGCAGTGTGTTTGGCACAAACCTATGAAAGGATTTGGCTCTCAATTGAGCAAAAAAAAAAAAGCTTGCCTTGACAACCATTCAAGGAACAATTGATCCACACGTTTCGGATTTCATATTATTTTGGGTCGCAGATTTCGAATTGAAAGACATCGGCGGAACGTTTTCTCTCCTCTGAATGAGAGCGTTGGAGTGACAGCGAGAGCATCCATTGAAATTAAGGTGGACACATTGAACGGTTTACCTTCCAATGAGTGATCGTGTTCGGCTTCGGAGCTCGAAGGGTGGCTCGCGATGCTAAGTAATTTTCACATTCAGCTCCTTGTCATTCCATCCATTTGCCTCCCTGCCACCAAATGCCTCTGAGGAGCCGCTGCTTCCCTCTGTCGCGTTCATTAGCTTCCGTTCACGACGCAACCTTGTTTTACCACGAGATAATTTTGTTCGCACGCATTGATCGGTGCACAAATAATAATCAGAAGAAAAACAAGCAACTGAAAGAGCATTCACACGGCGAAATGTCTGGGCGCGTGGAGGCGGGTTGGGGGGGTGTTTTAGTTTGAGAGGCTCTTGCACGTAAGCCGCAGGACACGTGGGTGAACAAATTGCAAACAAATTCTCCGCTACCGGCCTCGTTAAAATTATACTGAGTGGACACGAACGTTTCCAGCCTCGCTGACGGACTGCGACGCTGCTGTTAATCACTCACCACGAACCCCTACGGCCCGTTATGTCCATCCCCTGCTGAACGAGGGTCCTCCCGACGCATTGCGGGACAGGAGGGATATTTGGCCATACTTCACTAGACTGGTGAGTGCGACTTGGTGGTGGGAGGGGTGGGGGGGTGGCTGCGGAAGATTCAAATTTCCTGCGCTGCCCACAGCACCTGTAGCACCTGTTGCTTGCGGGTGGCCGTCACCCACCCAGCGGTTCGACGCTGCTCATCTCGGCGATCTGACGCGATGTGGCGCATCACCGTGCTCCACAAGCACCGGGTGTGCTTCGGCATCGGGGGCGAGTGTGCGAATGAGCGCGTGAACATCGACAGGAACAATATTCGTCGTTTACAGCCCCATGTCAATCTGCTGCCGGAGGAACGTCCCTCCTCCCTGCCGTGCCGGTCATCTTCTGCTCTGACCCAGAGGTCGCAAACGGGTTTTGATTCCTTACCCGTACCCGTACCCGGCCGCACCAGGGTCGCAAATGGGTACCCGTACCCATACCCGGCCGGTACCCGTACCCTACCCGAAATGAGTGACAAACGGTTACTCACCAGTGACTCACGGCCTACACGTATCCGGCCGCACCAGGGTCGCAAACGAGTACCCGTACCCAACCGGGTACTGGTAGCCGGGTATCGGGTAGGGTACGGGTATCGGGTACCCGGTTGCGACCTCTGCTCTGACCGCCTCTTAGATGCGTCCACGTTGTGCATGTGTTTGCAAAAACACTGTTGTGATTCACCATCGCCACGAAAGTTCATAATAAGCCTCGTACAGTAATTAGATATCTAAAAGAAAACGGTGCACAGTTGACCCGTGTCGCATCTTCAAACAGGAGAGCTTCAACAAATGTCTTCACTTTAATTACAATGGGGGGGGGGGGGGGCATAAAAGAAAACAAGATACACCAACCAAGGGGACGCAAACTTGCAAACGGTTCAGCCTACACGTTGGGCCACTAATGAAACGGCGCGACACAATTTCTCCGTGAGAGTTTCACGCTGTCAGAAGATGCCTGCCGTGCAAACGCCCCCCCCCCCCCAGCACACCCATTAACTGCAATCATTTTCTGTGACATTTGCACCAGTAATTAGTTTCTTTTCCCTCCGAGGCATGTTTTACAAATTACGAAGATTGCTCCAAACCGTTGCGATGCTGCAGTGCTAAGTGTTGTCCGCACTCATTGCTCGCGAATTAATTGCGGCCAAGAAAAATACAAGTGGGGGAATTTCATTATTGTACAAATGCGCTCAAGTGGAGAATTTTTTTTTCATCGCATGCTTATTATTATTGCTAATTACGAATAATAATAATAATAATAACAACAGGCGAACGTAGGGAGAGAGAGAGAGCAAACGAGCGTCAGGCTCCGTGAGAGCATTGGCTTTTTCCCCAACCAGCGTTGAGAGCAAAAGTGAGCGCGCGAATTTCCACGGCAAAATAGGGAGCTTCGATATTTTGAGCCATTAACGATGAAAGCTGCTCATTTAATTACTGCTCCACTTCAACAAGCAACGCATTCGGTGCGCGTAACTCATTAATAATCAGCCGCCGCTTGCTTTTTTTTACGACTTCACCAGTTTTCTCATCGTTTGGACAGATGGTGGGGGGCCCCCTTCTTGTTGAAGAATAAGCATCCAGCATTTTACCCCCAATTCACCGGCACTCGCATTTCTAGCGGCGAATAGCCGATTCGCAACAGACACGCGAGCACGCACGCAGCGTTCAGAAGGAAAAAAAACGAATTTCCGAGAATTTAATTGGACGGCGGTGATTATTGTTGGTGGCATTAACCTAAGGGAAACTTAAGTGAGATATGAAATTTTCTCACGCTAAGAATAAATGTGATTAGAGGGCTGTATTATTATTTGTATGCTTATTATTTCAAAAAGAATGAATATGTTTAAGCGTATTGGAGGTTTCGTGTTTTTTGCCTCCTGTGGCCAAAGCACAATTGCTGCTCCAGTGATTTTCTGAATGAGTCTTAGCAGTTAATTCCTTTTTTTTGTTATCACTCTCCTGCTTTGACTGCATAAAGGACATTCTTCCTAGCCGGCCAATTTTCACCGGCTGTGTCAGTTAATGAATTACCTTAAGGCGAATCTGGGTGCGAGCACTGAACGTAACCTCAACCTTGTACATTTTCTTGGCTTGGAGAGGTGATCTAAAATTATTTGCGAAACGTTGGTGGAATCGAGTGGGGCTAGTGTAGCAGTCAGCGCGCTGCACTACGAACCCGCCCACCTAAATTATATTCCTGCTCGCGACCAATAACAGTGGCATATATTTGAACCGGTCCTGGGCCTTCCATAGGTCGACTTAGCCTCAAATGAGTACCTGGTGCTGTGTGTTAACATCAGCAATGGGGAGACAAAGGCAGCTGGGCATGGTGCTACCCACCTCCTCGTGTGCCATGCTGGCCTTTATAGGTGCCCGCGAATAGCACTTGCCCCAACAATTCGTTAATAGCTATATGGGGCATCTTTGGCTTTGTCTGTGTGCACGAGAGAATGCAGTAGTGTGTGATGAAGCACAGTTGCTAAGCAGATGGACACTTTCCCAAGCATTTACTGAAACCTACAAAACGTCTCAAGAGCAGCAGCAGAAGCAGCAGGCAAATGGGTGGACTATTAACAGAGGAAAATGGTAAAGGTGCAACCCTGCAATCGCTTGCTCACGCAACTGCTGGCAGAAGGGCCTCCAACTCGAGTGAAAGAACATTTGGCCTACTCAACATTGAGGCGAAAGTGCCCACCCTCTGTGCCACCACGTGCGACCCAGGCCTGATCGACGAACCGTACGTGCACGAACTCATGCTGCTGTGTGGACAGAGGTGGGGGAGGGGGTGACCTCGTGAATTTGCCCCCCTTGTCTTGACTACAGCTCCCAGGAGCCGGGCACGAATCGCCAACCCGCAGATTGCCAAGTGTGCTGACCGTTAACGGCGCCAACAGCTCCCGGATGCGGATTTGACCGTGCGCAAGTTGCAATCGCTCTCCCCCCACGCTTGTTTCCTGCTCCAGGAGCCGAGAGTTGGCTGTCGTAAGAATCGCCGGCTTCACTCCCCGTATCCATTCTCTCCCGGTGCTCATTAACGTTGTGCCTGTGCTTGTCGTGGGCTTCTCATTGGCCACCGTGGCCTCTCGAGTCTCGTGCCTGTCTTTGTGTCTCACTACACTTTCCCCCTCCAGCTTTTGATTCACCACCTTCCGTTTCAGCTCGGCTCCCCCTCTCTGCCCTTAAACTCCCGCTGCAGAGCCTCCCACACTCGTAACCCAGTGTCCTCACCCCCCCCCCCCCCGCATGGCCCCCCACACCCCCCTCTTCCACCACTTTGCCCCCTATTCACTGTTAACAGATCAGAGGGACTTTTCTGAAGGGGTTGAAAGAGAAAATGTGAAGGTGGGAAGATTTATATTTTAAAAAATGTAAAGGCTAAGTCGAGGTTATTATTCGGTTTCCATTCCCTCCGGTAAAAAAAAAAATTCGCTCAGTGATCTTGTGGCCTGGATACTGACATGGAAGATCTCGGGGTTTTGTGTCACTCCCGGAGGGAGCCACCAACGGGACCATTTAGCGGCGGAGCTTCGTGGAGCGTCCCTGGGTTGTGAGGACGTCCCCCGTGCGATTATCCTCCGATCGTCCCACAGCACTAATGCAGCGGCGGATCTGATCATTGGCCCGCTTAATGGTCTAATTGTGCAGTATTGACAACGTTAATGGGATGGGGGGGGGTTGGGGAGGTGGAAACAATCAAGAACATTTTTTCTTCATTAGTTTAGAAACTATGGGCGGAGTCACTTAACGCCCCCCCACCACAGCAATGTTATAAATCGTCTCGATTACTCGGGAGTATGTTTTACGTTTTACATTGCGGCGAATTGTGCTGCCTCTCATGGCTGCAGAGGGGTGATGTTAACCTTCATCCTATTTTTTGGGGGGATAGGTCGCGTAAATATAAATGCGTCGTTAAACCCGCCACCACCCGACACAGCTAATTAGTAAGGTTTGTCACGTAAACAGAAGATGTCAATTCGTTACTAGTACAGCACACCGGTGTGTTGAAGAGCAAATCCACAACATTTACAATTGTAAATGTCACGTTCTGTTTACGTGACAAACCTTACTAATTGGCTGTGTCGGGTGGTGGCGGGTTTAGCGAACCATTTATATTTACGCGATCTAACCCAAAACACCTCTATTATGGATGATATTAGTCACGAAAGCCTACGTGTTAAACTGATGTCAACCTCTGCTGGATGAAGGCTTCCAACGTGCCTCCACCATCTTTCTCACGGCCTTGCAAAGTCACAATCCATTCTCATTCTAGAATGAATTATTTGCACGCTTTAGAAAATTCTGGAAGGTCGCTCCATGTAAAATGAATTGCATATATTTTTAATGACAATTTTCCAGCGATCTGCATTTTTATTGCTCCTTAAATAGAATGCATTGTTTACTAATCCATTTATTTGATTTTTTTTATCCACGTAAATTAAATCTGTAAATGGATTCAATTATAAAACTAAACTAAAGGCATACATTTTTTAACACGTGATACATTTTTGATCATGTATAAAGTAGAATAATGTATAAACCGTATGTGAATAACAAAGCAAAACGTATTATGCAATTCGATGCACGTATTTTGAGCCAGCCGGCTCAGTTGAGGACAGAACATCTCGCAAACAGAAGGTTGGGAGTTCAAATCCTGGTTAGGCGTTGATTTTCAGCTCATCATCCCTGCAGGGTTGATAAATTGATGACCACTTTGTGGGGAATTCAACAGTGGTTGTTCTATGGAGACACTCGCCCCTGCCATAGGAATGTGGAATTTCAGGCACAAGGCTTAAGTCTCTGAATAGGAAATGAGCATCACCTCAATGCTCACCTAAGAATGAAATCACTTTCACTGTTTGATAATTATCGAGAGCTTAAAGAATCGATATCGAATATTCGATGCATCGTTGTTCCACCCCGAGTGGAGCCGTCCACTGCTTTGGAAGCTTTTCTCATGGTGGGAAATCACCATCATCATCATCATCACACCCTGGGAGACAACGCCATCTGCTCTGTGTTTCATTTGTACGGGTCACCCAAGACGACAGCAGTGGCGTTGCTGCTTCGTGTATCAGCTCGGCAGACCAGGTTAGAGTCTTGACCCGCGACACGCAGCCCGAACGACAACTGGAAACGTAGTTTGACTTTTGTCCGCGTCTCCCTTGGGCGTAGATGCAGCCTCAGTGGTGTAGACTACCTGTTGCCACGTGGTCATTATCGGCCCCGGGGAGGCACTGCGATGCTTGAGGTTGTAACGGGAATGGTATTTACTTTGATATCGTTTTTTGTGTTTTAATTTTGTTCTTTGATTTTCATCAAAGAGAGACATGTTCCACTGATCCAGTTAAAAAGCATTTTTTTTAAAGCATTTGTCAATCCGTACATACAGACATTTGAGTGTTGGGAGAGCTTTCTCAAAAACAACAGCGACAACACGTATGAGAGGGCTTTCTCTGGATGCCCACGTTTCCTGCCATGTAATTAAATTAGCAAACGTTCCACAATTTATAACCATCATGAAAAGCAATACCGGCTCTGAGTGAGCTGTTTCCCTTCTGTTTGTTGTTGTATCATCTCTTCCCTCCCATTTCATCCCAACCGTAGCCAACCCTAATTGCCACGGTTGGCTACGTTAAAGTGCAAAAGAAGTTCAACATACAGACAACCCGTCATGTTGTCAAACGGTCCGCAGAAGCGGACACTACTGAGCTACTTCTGAGATCCAGTCAAGTGGCCTATATTATACACACTAAGAGGCAGCACTCACCCACACTGCCTCTTAGTGATTAATGTTCACTAAATGACGATACAATATATATTGGGGGGGGGGGGGGGAAATATCCGAGCTGGAAATTACATGAAAAACCGAATTTTAATGATGGGTTTTTTTTTTTGCCAGTCATTGATGCCTACGATAAAATCGAACACCTCACTACTAACAGCTCGGGGCTCTGACCTCTTAGTGAGGTTGTATGGATCAATACATTGTTTACAGTTTTATGGGTTTTTTTGTAAAAGTGGACAAGCAGCACCACTATTGTGCTTTGTGACTCTCAACAGTTTGGTCACCCAAACACTTTACATCACAAAATGAGAGACATTTGAATCTGCTCCACGTTGCATTGGATGAAATTCAGAAAGCAGATAATGCAATTACAATACAACGTGGATTTGTACAGCATCGAAACGTGACGAGAGGCTTTGAGAGAAACAATGACGAAGATGCGTATTGTACAGTGCCGGTATATGTATGAGAGGCAGTCATAGGCCAAGGTGAAAAGGAAGCAGTGGCAAATCCCAGGAGGGAGATGGGGGGTAATGGGGCAAACCCCCCCCCTCCCACCCTGAAACCCAAAACGAAATTTTATTTACATTTACCATGAACAAAAAATATTGTGAATGGTTTCATTATAAATATTGAGAACGTTAGGGTTCAGTTGTAAAGCTTAACAGTTTGAGACCACCGCACCTTGGGAGGTTTCTAAGTCCGCCTCTGAAAGTGAAGGACAGGCTTGAGCCTGGACATGGGCAGCGGTGGGGGCAGGAACCCGGCGGCACGGACGGCTGCGTGGGTGGGGAGTGAACTCCAAGCGGAATCAGGATATAGATTTACACTGGAGGAATCCGACGAGCTATAAAGCTCTTTTCGACAGACGTTACGACCACAGACAATACAAAAGCACGATATGAGTGCAAACTATAGGAGAGGTATATTCTTAGGTTTTTTCGGTAAAGTCACGTAAGTAAAAAAAATTAATTAATAAAACCAGTATATATACAAGGACGGTTTTCTTGGAATTTATCTTGATACAGCAATCGTGTTGTGACAGTTCCACCTGAAGACGGAAGCTTGTGTTGCCTCCGAAACGTCGTTTATTATTTTATTTTTATTTTACATTTATTAATTTTCATTTTTATTTTTTACCTACGTGACTTTACCGAAAAAACCTAAGAATATGAATCCTTGCAGTCCCGAAAGATTCAAATCTAGAATTATAGGAGAGGTAAACAAATCACTTAAAGCAATGGTGTGGGGGGGTGGGGGCAAAGGCAGCAGGGTAAGATGCTTCCCCTTGCCCCCCCGCCCCCTCTCCCCTCTCCCCCCCCAGGGGCCCGACCACTCACCTGCTGGTGGCGAGCAAGAACCCTCGGAGGCAGCGGGCGCAGTACGTGTGTCCGCACGGCGTGTCGGTGGGCGACACGAGCGGCTGCAGGCAGATGTGGCACGTGAGGTCATCGTCCACCTCCTGCCGGTAGTCGTACACGTGGCCCTCGGCCGCCGAGTGCAGCTGCCCGCAGTCGGGACACAGCGCGAGCGGCGGCGGCGTTGGCACGGCCGCGGTCGACGGAGAGTTCGTGCCGAGCGACACTTCCCCCGCAGAGGGGATCGAACCGGTGGGCAGAATGTCGGCGTGCGATGCCGCGATCATCTTGGCCTTCTTAGGCGTGCGCGCGTTTCTCTCTCGCGTTGTTGTTGCTGGCGTCGTCGTCGTCGTCGTCGTCGTCGTCAATCGGAGACGTGATTGTTTACGCGCTTTTTGCAACGCACGCAGGCGAGATTGGAAACTGGGGGCCGATCTGCGGGGCTTGTCCAGAAAAGTTACGTCTCTGAGAGAGGGATCATTGCACGCACATCTCCAACGTTGACGCGGTTGTTTGGCGGCCTCATGTTGGGAAATCGATGCCGCTAAACTGGGCTCTCAAAAGTCGAGTAATATATGCACATCGGTGATGACGATGTTTTCTTTTTTATATCTCACTGAAGATTATAAATAATGGTAGCTCATCAAAATGCATTTTGAGGTCGAACCCTCGCTGAAATCCCGTGTTGTTTTGATCATAAATATATGACTTTGGGTCGCTACATAATGCAAACTTTTTGTTCGCATTTGCCGGATGCGTTACATTATTTATAAACGCATAGAGATTGGTGGTGCAGGCAAAGTCACGAACGCGCACATTCCCATACTTGTGGGCAATATTTCACGCAAGCTTCCAGATTAATTTGTCTTCATTCTGAATTATTTAATCCCAATCCAGACCTGTGAAACAAAAAGCAGATAGTATGAATTTGTTTAAAATTGCTTTATTTACTTTCCATTAGTGCTTTATATATATATATAAAATACACATCTATTACACTTCCACGTGGTTACTATGCGGCGCTTTAATACAACAAGTTTCATGAATGCACTGCTTGAGCCTTTAATATTTTAGTCGCATTCATTGTTTTGTATTCGGGAATCGGTGAAAAAAAACAGAAACTATTTACGTCAATGTTTAAACCCTGTCTCTTTCATGAAATTCTACAACGCGAAAATAAACGTTCGCACCTTTATGTTTTTAAACCAGTGGCCCGAATGACGCACCATCATACAATGTATCGTTAATAATAGTAGGTGTTTCAATACCTAACAACCATATATATTTGCGAGAAAACATGCAATATGTTTTTTTTTTTACGTATCTGAAACGTGTTTCACATTAATTACAAGGAATGGCATGCAAATTGCCCCAAAAAAAGCAGACGTGTGAAAAGATTCAGCAAACAGAATGCAAAGGGAGACAGAGCAGCAGCAGCAGCAGCAGCAGCAGATGTTCTCGCTTCAAAGCCTCCGCCTGTGTGTGGCTATTAACTCGCCTGCCGGTAATTAAGAAAGATGCAAACTACAGAAGGTGAGCTGACGTTCCATCGCTCCAAAGTAAAACAAAAAACCACTCTGACAAATCTTTCAGCCACCCACTCAACCCCACGCAGCAACCTCGGCACGTGTCCCCACCTCCTCAACGTAACCGCTCCCCCCTGTGAGTCCACCTT
>CM025611.2:2760909-2782959 GCA_014621495.2 Entosphenus tridentatus
CACCTCCTCAACGTAACCGCTCCCCCCTGTGAGTCCACCTTCGCCACCACCTCTGCCCCCGTCTTCCCCGTCCTCCACCGGAGCTCCCCCCGGTGCCCTGCTGTCTCCCTCTCTCTGTCCGCTCAGCCGATCCCTCCGTTTCGGCCACCACTCTGTCTTCCCAGCCACATCCCTTCCCCCCTCTCCCTCTCCCCAAGCGCCAACTCCGTTTGTTGAAGGCGCAGGCTCCCGTACGTGCGTCGCGGGAGTTGGATAAAACCGCAGGCTGGCAGATGGATAATAAGTCCGAGCGTGTGTGTTTGTGCGCGCGCGCGTGTGTGTGGTGTGTGTGTCTTTTGTCTGTGTGTCACGCAGGTGCGATTTTCAGGGATCTTTTCCATTTTTTTGTATTTTACTCACATTTTTTTCGACCAAAACGAGCACGCGAATGAAACCAGGGGTCCAAGGGTCGGCGCGTCGGGTGAAGACGAATGGACCTAAAACAAATCCCGGCTGAGATCTAAAGCAGGGAAGAGGAGTGAAGCAGAGAGAAAGAGAGGGGGGTGAGAGATTGAAGGGGAGAGAGTAGATAACTGGGGTAAGATGATCGAACCAATGCTGGACCCTAACGTTATTAATAGTCGTCAATCCCTGCAAGAGAGACCTAAGATGTTCAAGCAGAGACACCTCGTGCATCACGTGCAGCCAATGTCCCAAAGTGAAAAGCTCACGAGCTCTCCAGCGTCTCAGTAATGGGTGTTAAGGGTGCTTAATGACAATGGCTGTAAACATGTCACATCGTGCATCTGTGGTGCATCAGTATCGACCCCGGCGAATTGAAACATTTGGGTTTGCGGCATGCGATGGTGACGTGCCCAATACCGCTTGCCACGCAAACCAACTTTTGCAAGCAAATTTGGCCAGCTCACCCCGAGCTCTCAATGGCCTGAGAGTGGCATGGTCTTTGTGCTGTTCGCCTTTTGGCGTCCTCTGGTCTAACACCGTTTGAGACGAGGCTCTAAAGAAAGCTGTCTCTGTTGTGGAGCAATCCGTTTCAAAGACAATGCATCATATACTACCAGAGCATGTTTTTTTGTTGCATGTTCACGTCAAGTATTTGTGGTTAATGCAGACATGATTCCTTGCAAAATGTTTCATTTTGGTGTTGTAACATCTCAATACCTGTTTTATTGCCAGAAATGGTAAAACCTATTCTTATTAATTTGTCCATTTCGACACGGTTGTTTTTGCGCAGATTTCTATTTGCTTCATGCTGTACATTTGTTTTTATTTATATATATATATTTTCGTCATGTTGGTGACAAAGGTCACTCTAGCAAAGCAGGCTCATCCTGGTCCCTTGAGTGCTCACCTGGTTGCACAAAAACACTTGAAAGTTGTTTTGCACTAAAACGTTACCAAGGAATGCAAACATATATCACTCGATGTTTGCACTGCATATGAGTGGGAAGTCAAAAAATGTTTTCCCCTGACCACAAAGCCATCAGCAAAACTCAGCACAGATGTTTGTCCTTCCTATGTAGTTTCCAGCCAGTGTCACGCAATTCTGCCAACAATGGCTTAGTTTCCTGATGTCACTGGCTGGAAACTGAAGAGGAAGTCCAGAAAATTGTGGAAAACGTACATCTCCCCATCCTCCAGGATCTCAATAACATCTCTCTCCACCAACGCTTGCAGCCGCACAAGCCCTTTTGGACCCATGCGCTTAACTTTCAACAATGCCACTTCAACAGCGACGATGATGATGATGCTTGAAAAGCCGAATGCAGTTCGTAAGGAGTCACAGACAAACACCGCAAAACATCCCCTTGGCTTTCGACCCTTCGCGAAGGTTCTGGGCCACAACTCCAAATCGCATCCACTGCACAAACCATGGTAGTGGCTTTTGGCTGCTGGCCATCGAACAAAGGCAGTTCATTGTGCGCTTTCAAATGCGCTTTTGCGGCCGTCTGGAATTCTCCCCTTCCAATTTTAGGAAACCACTGGAGCTATACACTTGTAAATTTAGATATAAAAAAAAAACAATTTTAGGACTGCTTTTTGTGTTTAGTTTGTTGTCCTTCCCCCGCACCTCCGATTCGCACGGTTGGCTACGTACGGTGCGAAAGAACTTTGACATACATACATACTTACAAAAATCATGGCAGCAGATGCACACATTCAAAGTAAAACATAATGTTCCAGCGTGCGACTGTGGTCACCCAGAACAGACTGTGGAACGTACAACGACTCGATGCCCGATTCCCAAACACCAGGGAGGCACCATCACAGCCAACCACTAAGCTACTCCTGACACGACGCCTCAACTGCCTTTCTGTAAAATGGTAGAATTGTTTCTCGTCACCAAAATCGGACAAAATAAGGAGGAGGAGGAGGAGGAGAAGACAAAGGAGACTGCTACAGTACAGAAGTCATGTTTTTTGGATCTGAACCCAGGACTGGACAAAAGTAATCACATCTTTGTAATTTCTAAACCTCTGTCTATGGAGTTGTTCACGTAATAAGATGAGCGGCTGAGGAGGGGGGGGGCAGGTTGGTGATCCTAACCATAAACTGGACCGATTTATTCGTGGAATCTCTGTGGTTTATTGCCCTTCAAGCTGAGGAATTTGAAAACGCCCATTTTTCCATCTCCACCTCACTGCACTTAATTACTGCAACTCCCCTGCAATGTATGGATGCAGAGTTTTCCTCCCACACGAATATTTCGGAGCAGCTATGCCAGACATGTCATGCGATCATTCCCCCATGGCCGAAGTGAAAATCTGTTTGTCTTCCTCCTTCAATGCTCTGGATTCACCAATTTTTTATATATATATAAAAAATGGTTAAACTTGCAGCACGCTTTAATTACATATCTGTGTTCTTTAGCGCACCGCAGCACATCCAATTAAAGACTGCTTCCTGGAGTCCGTCACGTGCGTTAAAACACACAAACGGAGAAACGAAATCAATTATGCGGGGGTTACGAAGCCACGTGGCGTTGACAAATTGGCCGGTGCAGAACGCGGTGGGCAGGAGTACAGTGTGTGGTGGGCAGCGCCAGTGGCTCCCAAGCGCTGGCGGGCGCACTCCGCGGAGCGTAACGGGATGAGACGGTTCCCCGGCAACTGCCCCGGCGAGGAGATGCGTCGAAATTTGTCTTGGGCCATGGATAGCGGGCGGAGGCACCCACTCGTAAAATCGCGGTGCCACAAATCCCGCATATCACGTCCTAGGGGGCTCAACTTATCGCTCGCTCGCTCGCTCGCTCCTTCGTTCGTTCGTTCGTTCAAACGAACCCGTGTCCCATCTCAAATATGCATGGGGTACTTAAAGCGGAGAGTGTCCTGGGTATAACGGATGCAGAGCAGCCGCTTGTGCACGGTGCGGTGCGCATATTTGTTGCTGGAGCACGAAGCGGCTCTTTGGAAATGCGTGAATAAAAAAAAACGTTGCATAAATAAATCCAATAGAAAACACAAAGGCTGAATTTATATTTACGGGTATACAACAGCTGTGGCTGTTTTGAGATGCCTCGCATGCGTGTGCAGAATGAGCAAAGGAATACCTTGAAACACATTGTGGATTCAAAGATGAGAGACGTGGGACCAATTGGGGGATAAGGCAGACACAGGACAGTGGATAATCTATGAAGGCCCATTCTCTTTACATTATCTAGTTTCTTACAGAGTAGCTCATAAATCTTGCACCGTTTGTATCTTTTTTTGTTTGAGGTTTATTTTCCTATTTACGTATTTTTTGGTGATACGTTGTATAAATTATTTATACATCCACATCCCTGCTCACTTGAATATTTTCAAAGATTGTCAAGTTTTTATCTAGCCGTTATGGACACAGCCTGCAGATATACCGCACAAGGGGAAACCGTAAAGTCACAATGCTTCCATTAATTTAAATCTCTTTTTTATTTGGTCTTTCCCCAGAGATGATTCAAATCGTGCTATCAGCATTATATCACGGTGCAAACAATCCATTCATAATTCTAACAGATCGGTGCGCCCCATGCGTAAGACCGATTTTTCACAGGGCATCTCCCAAATACACCTTTCACGTGGCCAATTGAACCCTTACACAGATGGGGGCGCACTTTCCCACACACTCTGCCGTGAGCTTGACTGTCCCGTTGACGATCAAACCAACATTTTATCAGAGCTGGAATTTAACCAATTTAGGTTAAATAACTCATTAAACGTGGGTTTGGTGTTTTTTGGCGCAGTCATTGGTGAGTGGGCAGCACCATCCACCCGCTGCCTTAGCTGGGCACTTGCTTTCATGGCAGGCTGCTGCCGGATCAGCGCTCTGACCTCCGACCCCGTACTACCCGGCCTCCTCACTGCTTCCATGGATTTCAAGGATAATTCCGAGGAGTCTGACGCTCGTTAACGTGTTTCGTTGTGAGTGGATACGTTTGTTTTACCTTTTAGTGCAGGACCAAATATTTGCAACTTACTACCCCCCCCCCCGTCTCCCCCCCGTCCCGCATGATGTACTGGTGGGATTTTATATAATTAGAGCTTATTTATGCAGCTGCTAAATAAATGTCGCGCTCAGCTTTGGCTGAACTATAATCTTATATTCTGACCAAAATAAAGCAGTGCTCGTTTAGGAATGTCAATTGCTCTCCTGTGCCTTGTCCCTGTCTGGAAAAGGCCTCCGCATGTAACGCCTAGACGATGGATGAGGATGATTCTATAACACGTGTTGTGTCGCATCGTTCGTGGTTAATATTGACCGCAGCATCGTACAGCCTTTTGACGCCAATCCTCTGCAAAATAGGTGCCTCTTCAAGCCATGTCCGTAATGGTGGGTTGACTATACTTCACCGCACTGGGCAGTAGAAGGTTCAACAGATCAATTCGGATATCCCTTGCCACTGTTGTATCAACCGTGGCCAGAAATCAAACTCTGGTTGGAGAGTTGACAGCACAGTGCACTAACCACCGTGTCACCACTCCAGCTCTATGGTACTTCCAGCAATAGCACTTAATAACCTGCACAGGAAACATTTCTCAAGATAAAGCTGTGTAGGAGCTTTTGGCGCGCCCTTGCCATTTGGTGTAGGGAATATTGCTCAATGCCAGGCGGTTAGATTCGGTCTTCACACACAAACGGGGCTGCACGAAAACGCAACTGTGGATATTCTTAACGTGGGCAAAGCAAACGGATTGTGGTGCGTGTGTGTGCTTTTACTATCCTGTGTCTGCAGCATATTATCAGCAGGACAGAGATTAGGGGTCACACTTGTGAACCTTGGACACGTGAGAGAGAATGAGTGCGAGCCCCACCCCCCTCTAGGCAAGACCATTCCCTCGCCGCGCAAGTCGAATGTACAGCAAATCTTTCCGCAGCGAAATCAAAACAGATTAGCTTCAAGGAAATGAATCAGCGGCCTAAAAAAACATACAGAGCAGCGGCTGTGATCACAGAACCATGTCAGTATTTTATTTTTGTTTGGGGGTTATGTTTTTTTCTTTCTTTCTTTCTCCGCAGCACTTGGCAGAAAAACGAAGCGCGGGCGATTACTATCGCGAGGATAGATTGGTTGTATTTGCATAACGTATGAAACAATAAATATTAAATTTGGCAATTATGAATATTTTGAATTACAAAGGTTTGCACGAGCAATTGAATGCATTTTAATCTGTAACAGTAACAATAACGTTAGAACCCGGCTGTAAAGAAACCTTATGGTTTTTTTTATCGTGATGCTGCATTGGACAGTGGTACATAAGCATAAATTACAAAAACACATTCACGGGAAAAAATAAGATAATAGGTAATATTTTGAGCAATGGATTTTCTTCATAGCACATAGACCAAATGAACAAGTTGTTTGAGGATGTGTTAATAATGCAAAAGTTTCACCTGCAAATATATCTAAGTGGGCTATCAATGCCAATGAGAACGTGTGTCTTTTTTGCAATGTTTTTCTGTTGCCAATGCACTGCTGGTTCAGAGCCTCCCCAACACTTTGCCAAGTCAGAACAGGGGCGAGGGGGGGGTCATTATTGGACCATACTTCACAACCCTGGTGAGTACGGATTGGCCAACGTGGCAAGCCTCCACCTCCGACCGCTACCCTATGAACGCGCTTTGATTGACGCCGTTTCGAGATTCGTCGCCGCGCCTTTCAGCAACGCATCCGCGACATAAACCGGCGCATGGCTGTACGTCGCTCGCTGGCGGCGTTTCGAGATTCGTCGTCGCGTACGGAGATGACTTTGTGGATGCCCTCTCGGCGTGACCCTTACCCTCGGCCACGCGAATCTCGGCCAGACCACCCGCCTCCTGGCTCTTCTCCCCCCTTGCGCTTTTCCTCGTTGTCCTTCCCTCCGCTGCCCCGTCCCCTTTGCAAACGCATCTTCTAATTTGCGAGATAACGGCCGGCGGGGAATGCGGCGGAGTATACTCACGTGTCCACCGATTTCGTGTTACCCATGTACCCCCCCCCCCCCGGCTCTATTGTGCTTGGAAAATGTAAATGAAAGAAAACAAATACATTGCATACTCTTAGGTTTTTCGGTAACGTCATTTTCATAATTCGTGGGTGATGTGTTTTTTTTTACCTGGCAGGTTTGGACCGTTGGCCTACTCTGTCGAATGACGTAATGGGATCTTCAACATACATTGTGAAGTGGACGGCTCACGCATTGCGGTTAATACAAGCGCAGCTATTCAGCGTGCAGTTTTTAAACTGCCAGTGAGATAATAAAAAATGCGTAGAGCATAGAGATATCATTATGTCACAGAAGAGATGCAGGCAACAGATATGTAGTGAGATGATTGCAAAGGATAAGAGGTGTAGACAAAGAAATATAGATGCACCGCGCAGATATCCAGGACTGCATGGATGTCAGTTTAACACGTCGGCTTTCGCGACCAATATTATCCATACAGGTTTTTTTTTTGGATTAGATCACGTGAATATGTGTCGTTAAACCCGCCACCACCCGACACAGCCAATTAGAAAAGTTTGCCAATTCGTTACTAGTACAGCACACCGGAGTGCTGGAGAGTAAATCCACAACATTTACAATCTGAGTACGACGTTTCGCTCGTAATTACAAATGATAATTCTGGATTTGGACGACCAATATCCACACTCTGCATGCGTACTGTAGGGGCCGCGTTGATGGGGGGGGGAGAGAGGAGGGTTGCTTGGACAGGCCGTCACCCAGCAGCGCATTGACAAAAGGTGAGAGATTTGTTTCGCTTCGGCTGAAATAAATTACCATAGGTTGCCACCAGTAAAGTTATATTTTTGTTTTGTTTCAACTGAACAATCAAACGATTACGCTCCCCTTGATGCACTTTAATGAGTTTTCATTTACTGCCGCTTTTTTAATATGTATCGCTAGAACGGCGCGCGAAGGGGCCGCTGTTTTTTGCATTTCAATGTGGTCCAGCTCGCCTTCGCGGCGTGTGAAAGCCCCATTGTGACCCACGCACCAGCAATTAATCTGCGTTCAACTTTGGCTACCGTCAACAGCTTGGCAGATCCCCCCCCCCCCCTTATTTCCAACACCCCCCCCCAAGTTCCGGGGGGGGGGGGGTTGTGCCTTTCTTTCAATTTGTTGCTTTCTAAACAAAATATAAAAAACGACAACAAAACAAATAATTATACAATTTTAATTTACAACTACAAAAAATGCTTGGAATTACGACGATGACTGAAACTACAAGACCGTGGGATTACGAAATCCGGATTAGCATGAGCTTAGAGAACCCTCTTGTTGATTTTTCTATGTTCGTACATTGATGAAAAAAAAATACGTGCCAAGGACAATTTTCAAATAGTCCAACTCTCCCCCCACCCCCATTACATAACAACCCGCATTGTACCTACAAAGCCCTGCATCATGTGATGTCGTAAAGTGTTGCTTGACGCTGCAACTCGCTGACCCGCCCACACTGGACATCCGTGAAAAAGAGCTTCATAGCTCATCGGATTCCTCCTCCTGCAGTCCAAAGACAATACTCTCATTCTGATGCTGTAACCTCTTGGACTCCATTCCATGCTCCGTGAATATCTATGGATCTGATGCTTGACCCGCTCACTCGCAGCCTTCGCTGCTTTTTATTAATTGTTTTGATTCAGGGCCGTGATTTTATTGAATAAAAATGAACGATCACGTATTGGTTGGTTTCGTTGATACCATATCGTTTGTTTTGTTTGTTATTTGTTTGCATGTTAAACTTTCTTCGCACCGTACGTAGCCAACCGCGCTAATCTTAGGTGCGGGGGAAGGACAACAAACTAAACACAAAAAGCAGTTATCAAGAAATGAGTTTCCAATCTAGATGATTTCAAAGTGCGTAGCGCGAGTGGCTTCCTAATATCGGAAGGAAGAGCGTTCCAGACGGCCGCAGGAGCGCACCTGAAAGTGCCGCACGATGCGGTGACCGCCATCTTTGTTAAAATGGACGCGTCAAAAAGATTGCCTCGATGACTCGTGGGATCGATACACCCCAAGTAATGAGTCCGGTGAGGTTGCTTCATCTCAGGGGGGATGAGAAGGTGCGATTATGCAGGGTGCACATGCTCTGCAGGGGCAGAGAGGGAGAGACGCATGCCACATGGGGCTGCAGCCGTAAACACATCCAGAATGCAAATGCGAAGACAACTTTAGCATTGAAGGCTATTTGGGGGAGTGGTGGCTTGATGGTCAGTGAGGCAGCGCTACGAACTTGCTCTATCTGAGTTCGATTCCTGACCACAGGCAAAATCAGTGGCAAATTATTTCTGATCCGGTCCTGTGATCCTCTTCTTCGCCATTATGCACTGCATCGCGTGGTGAAGTATGACAAACCCCACTGTTGACTTGGCGTGGGGAGTCCTTCATCCAGCAGTGGATTGACTAAGGGCCGTACATGATCGTGTTTTTATTATTCATCCTTCGCCGGATTAGAGAGTTGCTGACGGCGCTGCATTTCAATACGTAATATTTTTTTTCTGGTTTTTCAATTTCATTTTATGTGCGTACGTGGGTGGGTGCGTGGGTGGTGCGTGCAATGGGTGGGTGGTCGGTGGGTGGGTGCGTGGGTGCATGGGTGGGTGCGTGGGTGGGTGTGTGGGTGGGTGCGTGCAATGGGTAGGTGGTCGGTGGGTGGGTGCGTGGGTGTGTGGGTGGGTGTGTGGGTGGGTGCGTGCAATGGGTGGGTGGGTGCGTGGGTTGGAGCAGTGGATTGGTGGTGAATGGCGGTTGTTTTTGTGGTGGCGACAGTCATCAACGCACTACACTATAAACCTGTAAACCTGGGTTTGATTGCAGGCCAAGTCTAACATTGGTGGCGAGCGATATCTGAACCGGTGTTGGGCCTCCTCTATATTGACTCGGCCTTAAATTGTCCTGTCACGGTGTGTAATTATTAGCACTGGTGTCGTCTCCACGAATATCACTTTCCCCAACAGTCTGTAAAATATTATATGGAGAGCCTTTGTCTATTTGCACTGGTTGGTTGTAGCTGCTGTATTGAGCTAAACCCATTAAAATGTACACATCTTTTCCTGGTGAGGCTTCTATTTATACAGTTTTTCCACATCGGTGATGATAATAATAATTGAAAAAACTTATTTTTTTTTCACGTTCCCGATGGGCAATGAGACAATGTTCTTAACACGGGCTATAGGAATCTGCAAACTTTCTTGCTCGGCCAGAAGACAGCCGCGCCATGCTGTCTCGACGCAACAAGGTAAACAACATTAAGCCGCGTGTGCTCCCTTCGGACATGCGTGTGGGCAAGTGGAGGTGGGGGGTGAGTCCTTCTGGAGGCGGCGCTCGCCCTCGATTCACAGCCAGCAGCCAGACACTGAGCGCAAGGCAGCCCCTTGCGCTACGAGTGATCGTCAGCATAATTGCAGGCCACCGGGTGTGCTCCGTGCGGATTATAACGGACGGGAGCGCCTCCACACACCGCTTCGTTTTCATGGAACCCACAACGCGACTGTAGCCATTAGGGGCTGAAACCATTCATCGCCTCCGCTATTTATTGAATTGTGACAATTCGTGCTCGTGATACAATTCACCACGAATCTATCCTCGTTCTGCCCCTATGGCACCGCAAGGTATAATCTGTAGCGGTACGGCTCTATTGACTCGACGGTGACACAAAACGTATCATAATATTGACAATTTACTTTGGCTTTTGTCAGGACGCTGCTGGACGAGGCCACCCAATGCCGTGTAGGTCACGGGGGTTGACCCGACTATGCATCACCGTGCCAGCATTTTCTGATATCACTTGCCAATGATGTGAACCAGGGTCGGGAATTGAACTCGTGTCCCAAGCATGGGCAGCTGGTGGCAAGGGCTAATGGGGCCTTGCTCCTTCAAACCTGAATATCCCCAACGCAGCCCTTACAGGAGCAGGACTCTGCGAGAGAGCATAAGGCCTCCCACTAGCAGAGCACGTGGCAAAGTGACACAATTGGTGAACCCACGCAGTTTAATTTATTCGTCGGGTTTATGTCCAAACACGCATTCCCATGGCAAGAGCCATTCCCTCCATAGGATGGCCGCTGTTCATTTATCATAGAGTGGCACTCAATTTTAGAGTTCTTTGCCTTTGTTTTCAAACATTTTCTCGTTTATTGATCTCTTTTGATATCTCTTCTCTTCATAACAATGTCTTTTGTGGTTTCAGATAATCTGTTCCTTGTTTTATTTCTCAACTTTCCTCCCCAGCTTCAATGCACTATCCATTACTATGCTATTTTATCGCATTTTTTTTCGATTCAACACAGGATCACGAGGGTCTGGTGACGCCTTTAAAAGGCCTTTATCCAACAGAGGATTGATCATGGCCGATGCTGATGGTAGAAGTGATTTAACCACAACACCAGCCGACGGCCGTATTTTATATGTAACAATCACCTACTATTTAGCGGGAGTGCTCTCAACCACTAAACATCTGCTAAACCAGTAAGTAGTATTTGTTTAGCAAACCTGCCCGCGCTGCTGAGATCCAGAAGGTCACACCCGGTGCAGGGTTTGTTGGCTCACACAAATGCCGTTAGTTAATATAAGTCTCAAAGGGCAACAGGTTGATAGGCTAAAGAGAATATATATTTTAAAGTGGATATACGGAGGGCCAATTGTTTCGTTAGTTGCATTAACCTTCACCGTTGGGCAGGCCTTGTCACATCGCAATACTGTTTTCTAGATGTTGTTTTTGCCACACCACATCATATGATAATGCAATTCAATCAGAATGTATTATTAAAGATGCCACAGCCAGTGATAAATGAAATAAAATCAAAACAATTCCAGCCATTTTCAATCCATCAATGGATGAAGACCTCACCGTGCCATTTCAACCGTGGAGGTTTTTCTTTGTTACCATACTTCACCATCGCTATTCGGTTCACGTTGCCGAAGAGGAAGAGGACGCGGCAGACACGATCATTTGTGACATCACTTGCCGCCAATGTTAACCGTGGCTCGGAATCGAACTCGGGTATCCGCGGGTGGTGGTGGTGGAGGCTCATAACGCAGCGCGCTAACCGCTACACCCACGGCTCCATCACGCCGATTACGCGCTCGTATGATAATGGTGGGTTTTTTTGTTGCAATAAGCGCAGCAGCTTGGAAAACAGATTGATTTCATCAGCGTTGCACGGGCGTGTAAGCTGGTCAAACAGAGCAGCGATTACGCGGGGCAAACACGTCACAAGACCACGATCACAAAACCACTGCTGTACGGCCCTGGGCAGAGCAGTAATGGTCTCCCAAGTTAATGGCAAAGCTGCAATGTGTAACTACGGAAAATGAATTGCATTAAATGGCGTTTCTGTTCAAATTCAATTCAATTAATTCCACGACCGAATGTTCATTACCCCTTAAAACATCGACTGCAATTTGAAAACCCTCTTTGCACGGGGTACGCACACACCACTTGCGGCGTTTATCGGCGCAATTCCCATTATCGCGTTATTATTTTGGCAATCACCGTTTTCACCCACGCGAATGCAGTGCCCTTAAACACTTGCGGAGCGAAATAAGAAGAAGAAGAACAACAACAACAACAACAACCAAACAACACGCGTCGAGACATTTGAGTCACTTAATAAAGTGTGGTATGCCGTTGTTCACTCAAGATTGTTTCTTCACTTTGTTGGGGGCGAATTGGGCAAATGTCGCGGGCAGTGAAATGCGTTCCGAAGGCGATCGCTATCTCTGTGTTAGATGCCACGAAATAATCGTTATGGTTGTTGCGGAGATTATGAGTTACAAAACAGATGTGTCTGCTTATCGATTGTGTGCCTTGTATTCCACACAGCAAAACAGGCGAGCAGCAGCCGATGTTTGCGATTTTATTACTCGTACGGCATTCTTCACAACGACTGCTTACGATGATGTTGAGCGATGCATTGCAATGCACTCTGTATGTTCGTGTCAAACTAGGACCGCGTGTCGTTTAGAGGAGGCAGGTCCATTGCCTGTTGCATCTGGCAGTTCACCAGCATTCATTAAAACAAGCCTGACTGCTGATGAAACACAACGTTTGTTGAAACTGCTCCAGAGTTTGCGTGTACTGAATTAGTGCTGTTGAAATGATGCACTCCCTGTAGGCTGTGGGGGCCCATGGGTTGTGTAAGAAATACTTTTATTGAATATTTATTTTAAAGTGGAGAGGCAGATTCGTGAAGGAGACACACTTTAATATTATGGATGATGTTGGTCGCGAAAAGCCAACATGTTAAACCAAAGGAGCCATACTGACCGCTTATCTGTGTTGTTACTTTTCCTGTGTTTGATTCCCAGCCTCGGCTTACATCAGCGGCAAGTGATATCTGTACTGTTCCTGGCCTCTCGTTTCACCACCCCCCACACTCACCGGCGTGGTGAAGTATGGATGGTTAAACAACCCCCACGATCGACACGACTTCAACTAGCAGTACAATCACAAAGGATGCATTTTTTGACTATCAAATGAAACATGTGTTTTTCACTCTTGTTGTAGTATTTCTGTAAACGTCTGGAAAATAATAATTGTTATCTCTATTATACTCTGGACGTGTTTGTTAAAGTGTATTTTTCTATGGTTCTAGCTTTGGATAATAATTAGCATCGCCCTAACGTAAATGTCGTAGTGCAGTCGTGTTGGCCAGATCATCACAACTCAACCCAGTAATTGTTGGGCTCAAATGCATTTTAGTTAATAAAAGCACAACTATTTAAAACTGAAACATCATCCATTAAGTACCAAGATGGAGTTTTCCTTCTTTTTGATTCCACTAAGAAGCAATGTAAATTTCCCATCATCAGCATCATCATAGATTATTCAGTAACAACCGAGTAAATAATCAACATCGAAGTCATGTTTGTGTATGGCTGATGATTTAAAAGAGGATTTAAATGATGATGATGATGATAATAATAATGATTTCGAGGCAGCCTGCATGTAGCAGGAGGTCGATCATCGTTGATGATACATGCTGATAACGCTGCAACGACGACATTCGGCATGTACCAATGCAACAACGGTTCATTTATTAAAATGTATTATAACGCTCAGGCTACTTGCTTTAAATGACGTATTGAAGATTCATTTGGGATATCTAACAATTACAAGCACGTGACATGTGAATGTTACGAGGCAACAGGGCAAAGGAGACCGAAGAGAGGGGGCAGGATAGGCTTGAGTCTAATCACGATGTGCACTCACTGGGGGTGAATCCTTACAAGTATGGATGTAACGATGCACCGATTCGTTGATTAATACATTCCTATTATTGGTTCTTTCGGTAAAGTCACGTAGAAGGGAAGTGATAACATAATAAAAAATAATGACTTTACCGAAAGAACCAAGAATATGAATCCCTGCAGTCACGAAAGCTTAAAAATCAAAATGTAATACATTCCTATCCGAGATTATGCACGGTACGGCGAGAAACAAGTTCAACATACACACATTCATGAAGATTACGTTGACTCGAAATCCATCACTCGCTGTTAATGCTGACAAAATCCCATCGTCTCCTTTGAACAACGCAGGGCATCCGATAGCCGCGTGGGGCGTGGGAGCAATGGCACATGGCACACGGTGGCGGGCGTGAGGGCCGTGCTCACGACTCGATGGCTTCGATTGCCGGCCACGGCAAATATCTCTGAAATGGTCGCGCGGCCACCGCCTGCAACTCCTTCGCAAATCCGCGTCGACCAGCACGGCGAAGCACGGTCAGACTACCTCCGACAGCAAACACGGCGTGGATTGGCAGACAACAACAAAAATACATTCTTGCGTACGGCGATACGTTCGTGAGCTAAATGCCAGCGTCAATGTCTGCAAGCCACGAGAGTCCGTGTCGTTTTGCTAATCTTATGTTGAAAGAACGCAGACCACAGCGGTGTCTCATATGGTAGCACTCACCCGGCTCCCCAGTTATGCGTTATCGCGTAACCTTAAACGCAACAAATACCGTCACCGAGGCGAAATGGTCGTCATTCATCTGAAAATCTAAACTTAACAATTTTTTTAAAGTATGTTCGAGGAACTCGCAACGCTTGCTACGTGAAGCACAGCAGGTTTTAGAGAGAGAAAAAATAATCTTCGCTGGGTTCGCCCCCGGTGGCAGTGACCAAAAAAAAGCGTCGCAGAGTCCCGCAAACGCGCTTCAAGCTCCGCCGTGATGCAGCCGTCGAGTGTTCACCGACGGGCACGAGAAGAGCGCGAAAAATCATTTCGTCGCTTGCAGGGGGCTCCTCGCACAGTGTCTGATGTAGCGAAAGACCCCCCCCCCCCACCATCCTTGCCCTCCCCCATCCCTCGGCGACGCCACTTTCACAAAGGCCCATTGGCGTCGTGCGCGCTGATTTCATGGCCAACAGAATTGGCGACAAACATTTCGCGCAGCGCACGAGGAGGAGGAGGAAGCCCTTCATGGGGTGTTGAAGTGCGCGGTTGCGAGGCGCTTCCCGTCACAGAAAATGTAGCGGTGCCCCGGATAAATAAATAAGCAATGGCCATTTTTCTCGGGGTATTTTATGTGACACGCTCAGTTGTCTGCTGTGAGAAATCTAAAATGTCAAACTGGGGGTATATTCAGAAATAGCACCGCACGCCCGTATAACTCCACCGCCAAATCGTCCCTGGCTGTAAACATTTTTCAGCATTTGGTTGACGGCCTGCTTTTATTTGACTTACACAGTACGTGGCAAGGCTGCGTTTGACCAACTGCGTGTATTCCTTTCCACGCTGGTGTCTTCTTACCACTGTGGGTTGCAGCAGTGCCCTCGACTGTTAAAGTTGGTTGGTACGGCCTCGTGGATTTACCAGCAGGCATTGACATTGACACTACGGTATTTATACTCTTAGGCTTTTTCGGTAAAGTCACGTAGGTAAAAAATAAAAAAACAATTAATAGAAGTATTAATAGAAATAAAATAATAAATCACGACGTTTCGGAGGCAACACAAGTCTCCGTCATCAAGTGGGACCGTCACAGCTAAAATTACTGCATCAAGTGAGGAAAATTCCAAAAGACCAGCCCTTAAATACAAGTTAAGGGGGGAGGGGCTTATCTGAATGTGGTAACCAGGGAATGGAACGTGGGGGTGGTGGGCGGGGCTACAAGAGAAATTGGTCAACGTCGTAATGTGCAAGAGAACAATCGGTGTACCTCGACCTAAACCGGTGGTGGTTGAGAATCCAAATACAAAAAAGCAGTACTGTTAAACGCTGGGGATGTCAACACTCGGTAAAGTAGAAAAGTACCTGTCAAATAAGATGGTACAAACATGTGTAGTTAAATATTTTACTGAGCCATGCGGTTGAATCCTCGTGAGATCCGCTAGCCAAACGACCACGTTGTTCTGGATCAGAGATTGTTACGATTTAATTTTGTCAATATTATAATGACTCGGTGAGTCAGTCTGCAGAGTCAGGAATATGATGAGGCCCACCGCCACACATACCCATGATTGTGTTGCAGAGATTAGAAGATGAAACAATAGAGACTTAATTCACACCAAAAGTTATTTCTTTCCCCAAATGAGCAATGAGGTATTTGTGCTCATCTCTCGTTTAAAGTCCTGGGCCAGCGATAGAAATCCCACATTACTATGGCAGGGATGAGTCCATCGATAGGACAACCAACTGTTGAGACTTCCCTACAAAGTGGCACTCACAATATTCCCTCTGTATTCGCAAAGGGATGTGTTCTGGTGATGCAAATTTCGCGGATAATGATATTTGCCGACGCAAACCTATTGTTTTAATTAATTACCTCAAATAAATGCGTAAATAAATACGTAAATAAGCTATTAAATAAATGAACCTGATCTCATTAATTGATCTCATCGCTTTATCTTATCACTTTCTCTCTCATCACTTTCTTTCTCCCAATCTCTCTCGGAGCAGTCCTGTAGAGTTCCAGATGTGGTTCGCGGATGGCCAAAATCGCGGATAGCAAGTTCGTGAATAACGAGGGAATGCTGCATATCATCAACACCAAAGCGACGATTGGGGCTGAGGAAACCACCCACACGCCAGGACTGAACCAGAAACCGTTCCAATTGCGAATCTCACGGTGTTTTTTTTTTTCCAACCGCTGAGCAATCCCGGGCCAAACACTCGAAGGACTTTACAACGATAGCGAGAGGGATGAGAGAGAGAGAGAACATTTGGGGGTGCCATTACACATTGGAATATGTGCTCATCATATATCTGGAGAGAGAGAGAGAGAGAGAAAATCGCATTAGGGCGATGATGATAATAAGAATTTTGCAATGTGATGTGCAGTAAACTTTGGGTGCGCGTTCACAAAACGACGATGCATTTATCTGGTTCATGTGACCTCCATTATGAGCAATTATAGTTGAGGATTCTGCTTGCTAATGGATCATAAAACGTATTTTCAAGAGAGATCATAAACACCAGCATTTATCAAAGGCTGTTAACCCAGTGGTGGTGGTGAGCTTATTTATAGCACCAACATTCGTGTGAAGTCATCTATCGCACGCTTTTGGGAATAATTCTAAATAAATGTCCTTATTTTTGCGGGTGTACCGAACGTGCGCAAAGTCACCCCGATTCTACTTGTTTAAATTGTAGCCTGGGGCTTATTGTCTTAAACACAGCATGGCTCCTTGTTACGCTGTTCATAGCAAAAGGTGAACATGAAGGTTAATAATTTGTTTGTTTACATTAATTTAAATGCCTTCCGTGAAGGTTTAATGTTCTGCAAGCAATACGTGTGTTCTTTATATATTAACTTTGCGTGCCGATCACATTACACGAGGTTAAAAAATAACATTCATGTTTATTTTATCCATAACTATTTATCATTCCAATGTTTTGCGTGCTATGCACAGTCATAAATACTGGACCAAAGGCTACGTTGTATGAATACTTTAAATTGGCATTAGATGAAATCAACTGGGACCTATTTCTTAAATAAAAGGAACCTTGTCCATAAACGTGGGGGAGTACAACCAGAATTGGTTTCAAGCAAGCCTGGCACTGCTGATGAGACTTTGAATGCCAAAACCGGTCCTAAGTGTGTGTTGTGTTGAACCCGTGCTGCTTCTAAGAGGCACTCCCAAGAGGCTCTGCAGCTGATGGTTTGTTTACAACAAATATTTTACTTTTATACGTGGAAATACAGATGTGGGAAGTAATAAAGCATTACAATAATTTCAGAATCAACAACATTATTTCTGTTTTAGGCACAGTCATGAATACTGGATCAGAAGCTGCTTTGTTCTGAAAGCCTTACCACCAGTAGTAGATTGAGAATGCCACGACTACCACGATAGCAGGGATCTACAAATAAGCCCTGGCAAAAAATACAAGTGCTTGTTGGCTCTGCGTTTGGCATTTGAATAGAGAGCCACGGCAAATATAAAGCAACTCACCGGCAGAAAGACAGGACGGTTAAAAATTAATAGCAGGTCTGTTTCCTCTTTCACTTCACAATGAATAAATAATAGCAGGGGCCAAGATATCTGCAATTGCGAAGCCGCTAGCTTTCGCAGCTCGAAAGGGGCATACTTGGCCATCTGTTGTAAAAAAAAATCTGCAGACACTTCCAAAGAGCAAATACGGCTAATGTGTTACACGCTAACGCGCAGTCGGCATGAAGTGCTTTGAGACACATCATGTTTTAACATTGCGCATTCATATTCTTGGTTCTTTCGGTAAAGTCACGTAGAAGGGAAATAATAAAATAATACAAATAAAACGTAATAAAGATTCTCACGCCGTTTCGGCCACAACGCAAGCATTAACTATAAAGTGGGAAGGTGGTGCAGATGGACTTGGTGACACATTATTGTCGCCGACATCGAATCCTGAAACATTGACCGCCAGCCAATGAAGAATCGAGCCACGGAATTCTTTTTGTTTTCAACGCGACATCATTTGTATTGTGAATCAAATGTTTTGACGATGAATACCAAACGGTGGGAAAACTATGGGGGGAATTGCACCCTGCCAGTCAAGCAGGAATCTTGACGTTCCCCAGTGTTAGGACTACCGAAATCTCGTGGGGGCTCTACATTCAATGAAGATAATATAATTATACAATCAAGTCAAGGAAGCTGTTACAGCCTGGCTTCATAAAGATATCGCGACAGGAATTAAATATTTTTTCCACCCCTCTTGCTCAAGAGTCTGTGGAGAATCTGATTCTTGCCAGCGGGGGTTTCATGAGCAGACAAAACAAGAATTAGTATCGCCTGGCAGATTTCAAGCCTCTCCCCCCCCTCTCTCTCTCTTTCACAGCCATGCGGAATGGGAGCACATGGGAAGAGACGTGATGCCGTGGCATTGGGCTCGCCCCTGTCAGCATGCCGACTCGTGAGCAAAATGCTTTGGAGTACTCGACAAAGGGAGAAAAAAAATCAATATAATAGCGGGTGCTTAGTGGAATTTCCAAAAATACACCATCCACAACTTGGCATTCTTGCTGACAGTTGTGTGTTGTGCGTTTCTGTAGGGGAGGGTGGGGGGAGGTAAAGAAATCCAAGTCCAGAAGATCGCCACTGAAGATTTGTGTTGCGAGAGTATTACGCGATTTGTTTATTTTTCACATGGCAATCTACGTGAAAATCCATCCCAACAGCGGCTTGATCGTAACCTGCATTATCGCTGCTGCTCACTGTCCTATCACAGCCGCTTAACTGGCTGCTGACACTGTCAACGTTGCAAACGCACACACACACACCACCAATTAAAGAGCATCTCTAACAGGAACTCACATGGTATGAAATAGTTCACAGGCTGCGAAGCTGACGCAAGTTATGTAACAGCGAAAAGCAACTCGGTACTGCGCTTATACACTCGAAAGAGTATGAATAATTTGTATTCATCACGAGCTTATTCATATCTGAAGCAGTAGGTCCTTAGCAGCCTCCACCCTCTTACCAACCTGCACTGACCAGAGAGACGGAGTAGTGTTAATGGTCAAACTACCCACACTATCGCGATGGAGCATTGACAATGCTGTGAACCCAGGAACCTGAGTTAGATTCCCAGCCAGGGATAACATCACTGGCTTGTGATATCCGAACTGGACCCAGGACGCCTCACACTTAACACAACAGAATCGACCTGCGTGGTGAAGTATGGTCAAACTGCCCCTCCTCCCTTCCCCCATGACTGGCACAGGATAGGGGTGGGCCTTCATCCAGCAGTGGATTGACAAAGGGCTGTATACTGCATTATGAATTACGAGTAGGTTTAAGTGTCACGAGTTGGCATGCTGTCAGATTCTTCAGCTAAACGAGCAGCGCTTATGCTCCCCACTGTTAGATGTTTGCCATGTGCATGCATAGAGCGAGGCGAGCACACAACCCGAGTGAGTACGCAAATGCTCTTAGTAATGTACACAGCCACATTGGCAAAAACCTGTTCCGTTTACTTAATCGCGCCCAGATGTCCCTGCGTTTGATGGCAGCGCGGGTACATTGCCAAGCCGCACACTGTTCCTGCATGAGCAATATATCATAAAAATGTATTTGCAAAACTACGAAAAAATACTCAACAGTTTATACGCACGGACCGTTTGTATTTGTAGGAATGCTGTTCATATATTGTAACTCGCAATTGTTTACAGGAAGTAACTTGTGGAAAGGGTTAGGAGATATATATAAATAGATTGCCTGTAAACTATTTTCAAGTAAGTGAAAAATACTTGAAATCTGAGTAGGCATTCAACCCGCACTGAACATCAAAACACGGCTCACATTTCCAGCTTGGCTTTAATCTTATTTACAAATGGCACGCGGGTCTATAACATAGCAATGAGTTTAACGTGTAGGAGGGCTTTCGCCACCAATATGATCCGTAACAGACGTTTACAATTCTGGCTGTCCGCTTGATGATGCTGGTTGTAATTACTGGCGAAACGTGGGACTCGAATTTTTAATGTTGCGGGTTTACTCTCCAACACTCGGGTGTGCTGAAACTAGCAACGAATTCGTTTACGGAACAAACCTTACTAATTGGCTGTGTCGGGTGGTGGTGGTGGTTTTAACGACGCATTTATATTCACGCGATCAAACCCAAAACCCTCTATTATGGATAACATTGCCAATGCTTGTGTACAACAAACACGGGTACTGTAGCATATTCCTGAGATGCACGCTTTTCCACTAAACAATCCGCTCATAATCAAATTTCGGCCCATCATTTTCTCACAGAGCGTACATATTACGCAAGCGTACGCTTCGTATATATATTAAAATCCGTGACGTGTAATAAATTCGCGCATATGAAAGCAAATTCAAGGAGAACTCACCCAACGCGTCTTGGCAGCAGCTTTATCCACCTTGTAGTTATGGCAACGTCAAGACCGTATCCAGTAAGCGTGGTCCTAGTCTGTGTTTTGAAGTCTGTATGTGCGGGTCATATTAATGTATATTATAGACTGTCAAAGACCACAGATCCCCCCCCCCTCCTCCATAGAGCCTTTTCAGACCGTTGAGCCAAAGAGCTGTTAGCGAACACCTATTACGGCCCTGCAACACCACGCTCGCCCGGCTGCCTTTGTCTCCCCAGCGCACCACGCCAGACACTCATTAATTGACGGGTCGACGTAGACGTTCCGGCACCAGAGCAGGTTCAGGATTGTGATCACGGGCTCCTACTGTTGTCCATAGCCGCGGCCGGGAATCGAACTCGGGCTGCGGGCTGCTTGACGGCGCCGTGTCCGCTCACCGCTTGCTCCGCTAACGCAAAAAATAATTACGCAGAGATCCCCCCACGTTACAGCCTTTCAACAGACTTGTTGGGGCAAGTGAGGCTATAGCGAAGCGACCGTATCAAGCACCGTTACCT
The DNA here is from genome assembly GCA_014621495.2 of Entosphenus tridentatus. Classification (NCBI taxonomy): domain Eukaryota; kingdom Metazoa; phylum Chordata; class Hyperoartia; order Petromyzontiformes; family Petromyzontidae; genus Entosphenus; species Entosphenus tridentatus. The sequence goes on from CM025611.2 coordinate 2,782,195, forward strand.
ACACGCGCGCGCACAGACACGTACCCAGACAGACAGAGACCCGCGCGCTTGAGGCCGAGACAGCGAGAGAGAGAGAGACACGGAGAGAAGAATGATCGGGGGGGAAAGGCGATTCCGAAGTGACTCCTCCATTCAGCAGCAGCAGCACTCAGCTCGCGTCGCTACGGGAACGGATACCAAGCCGAGCCACCCACCCACCCCCTCCCCCTCCTCCTCATCTCCATCCTCCTCCTCCTCCTCCCACGGTACCCGCCTCCATCGCACCCCCAACCCCCCTGCGTGTCAGATCCGCCTTCTAGCCGGGGGAACTTAAAGGGCAGGGGCGTGTGGGGCGCACGTGTGTGAGAGTGTGAGTGTGTGAGTGAGTGTGTGAGTGAGTGTGAGTGAGAGCGTGTGAGTGTGAGGCTGGAGTGAGTGTGTGAGACTGTGAGTGTGCGAGCGAGTGAGTGTGTGAGTATGTGAGTGAGTGTGTGAGTGTGTGAGTGAGTGTGTGAGTGAGTGTGTGAGTGTGTGAGTGAGTGTGTGTGTGAGAGTGTGAGAGTGTGAGTGAGTGTGTGAGTGAGTGTGTGAGTGAGTGAGTGAGTGTGCGTGTGAGTGAATGTGTGAGTGTGCGTGTGAGCGTGTGAGTGAGTGTGTGAGTGAGTGTGCGTGTGTGTGAGTGTGTGAGTGTGTGAGTGAGTGTGTGAGTGAGTGTGTGAGTGTGTGAGTGAGTGTGTGAGTGAGTGTGAGTGAGTGAGTGTGCGTGTGAGTGAGTGTGTGAGTGTG
>CM025611.2:2783359-2796603 GCA_014621495.2 Entosphenus tridentatus
TCATGGCGAGCGGTAGCGCAGTGATCAGCATTCTGCGCTACGAACCCGGCGACCCGAGTTCGCCGGGTTCGCGGACGGACCAACACCGAGTGACGATTATCTCAACCGGTCCCGGGCCTCCCCTAGATCAACTCAGCCTCAATGAGTACCTGATGCGAAGTGTAAACATCGCCACTGGGAAGACAAAGGCGGCCGGGCGTGGTGGTGGTAACCCACCTATTCGTGCTACTCGCTAACAGCACTTGCCCCTACAGTCTGTTAAGGCTACACGGGTAATCTTTGTTTATGTTGCTCGTAAAAGTGCATCGAACTCCCGTAGATTTCCGCTCACGGCCAACATCAGTGGCGACGATCTCAACCGGCCCTTGGCTTCTCCTAGGTCCACTCAGCCGTAAATACGTACGATGCGGTGTGTAAACTTTCACACTGTGCTCCGTGTTCTACATTCATGCGAAACGTAACCGGCCTCAATAGGTGCACGCTCACAACATTTGTCCCAGCAATCTGTACGGCTATAGATGGGTGTGTGTGTGGACGGGGGGGGCATCTTTACCCTCACACAAATAGACTGTTGGGGCAGGCGTTGTTAGCCATGCTCAAAGGATTGGTGTGGCTAGAACCAAGCACGGTCACCTTTGTCTCGGTGGTGATTAGCATCGTCTGTGTAGGGACATGTGTGGGTAATACTGGTAGGAACCTCCTGGTTACACCAGCCCACAGGGGATTATTGTGTCCGTCCGTCGTGCAGGGAGGGGCTGGGTGGGGAGGGAAGGGTGGGGAGGGGCTGGGTGGGGAGGGTGGGGCTGGGTGGGGAGGGGCTGGTCACCCCGTGGTGCCCTTATAAAACTCAACGTTTAACCTACTCACGCCGGCTTGTGCCCGCCCTCACAGTCGGGCATATTTGCGGAATACACCACGCCGCCGTTGACCCTGGCCATTGACCGAGCAACCCAACGTTCCTACCAGCTCCCTCCGCAGGAATGTGTTCGTTGTCTTTGTCCGGCCGTGTGTGTTTGTTCAGCGTTGTAGTGCTCATTATAATGCGCACTACAAACCCGACAACCTGGCTTCGAATCCCGACCACGCACACAATCAGTGGAGATTTGTTTTGGAACCTGTCCTGGGCTTCCTCTAAGTCGACTAGGCCTTAAATGAGCACCTGCTACGGTGGGGTTTCAAAGCGATTTACTTCTTCTTTCGTGTGGCATTGTGAAAAGCAACAGTTTTTATTTTTTCCTTAACGATCGTCATTAATGAATGCAAAGGTTCCTCATCCAGTCCAATGATGTGGTTGACGCAGTGTGGATTTCACCAATACTGCCAGGATGGGCATGGATGGAGCATTCCTTTGGTGATGTGCTTGTATGGACTTCTCCACAGTCGCAGTTGAGCGATTCTTTGATCTTCCATTTGTGGAACCTGTACGCGCATGCGCCGTGTCGAGTGATCTCCTGCTCAAAATGAACAGACAATTGAGGCGATGTCCATCTTACGTTTACAGCCCTAAGGCAGTGATGCATATTCCACATTCCTATGGCAAGTGGCAAGGTCTCTGTATAGGACACCCACGGTCCACTCAAAGGCCCCTGGAGGCAGCCACCAACCAGGATTTGAACTCGGGAAACTTCCAATTGCAAGCCGCTCGCTCTACCGCGAGATGCTAAGATTGGTGTGGGGACATTACAACACCCCATCGTGTGACATGCTGACTTTAAAATAGGTGCTTGGTGACAGCATTTGCCCTGACAGTCTATAAAATTACGTGAGATTTGTATTATTATATATTTTTTTGCTCATTTGCATTGCTGGAGGTCGATGATCATGACACGCAGAAAATGATTGGCCACGATTCACAACGGAGTGATGGACACTTTACTGTTGAGAGGGGAAGCGATTATGATTATACCACAGTTGTGATGAATAACAATGTTTATGGGCAAATGATTGGCTTCTGTGATTGTCAGCAGCCCGATGAAGATGACAATTCGCCATAATGATGAATAGGGTTAAAGAGGTAATTATATTCAAAAAAAAATCGACACGCCATTTAAATCTAGAGATGCTGGCGTGGTCGACACACTTGATTTGCAATCCAAAGGTTGCTGGTTCGATCTCCTGGCAGAGCAGTTGAAACAATGGTGCAAGTTTCTTACATTTCCCTGTCTTTGTCTATATCCAGTAGTATAAGTGAATGCACTACAGCCTCGTCAGAGGTGCGGGGAAAGGACAACAAACTAAACACAAAAAGCAGTTCTAAATAAATGAGTTTGTCAATCTCTAGATGATGATTGAAAAGTGGCTTCCTAACGTCGGAAGGAAGAGCGTTCCAGACGGCCGCAGAAGCGCATCTGGAAGCGCCGCGCGATGCGGTGACCGCCGTCTTTGTTTGACGGTTCGTCAAAAGCCGCTACGGGGATGACGGAGTTTGCGTGATGGTGCGGTGGGTCCAAAGCGTGGATCCTCCCATCTCTTCCGAGATGTCTGGCCGGCATAGGTAGAGTAAGCCAAGCGACCTCTTGGGGGACTCTCTGAAGCTCCTTCGAGTAGAGACTCCTGCAGCAGCGGCAGCGGTGGCGGCGGCGTCGTATGAGCGAGCGATCGCAAGGTTGCACTTTCTCCTTCACCCCCTGACGCAGGCACATCGTTCACGTGCAGGCAATAGCGCATGCATAGCGTCGGCCAAAAGGTTCACGTCCGTATTCGGGCGCGTCGCCACCCTTTGATTCCCCGCGAAGGCTGCACTTTGTGTGCACATTAGAAATGCCCTCAATATCAAATGTGGCCACATCAAAGCAACGCCGTGACCGGTCAAACAAGAAATGTCTTCTCCGCAGCGCAAAGAGCGCTGCAACGCCGCTCCTGTTCATTAGTTGGACGCGATCAGTGGCGCTCTGTTTTTGACAGCCACTCGATTTCCCGTGGCACAATATCGTTAACTCCCTTGGTAGCGGATGCCACGAATTGACGTAAGTGATAATAAGCCCGGGTCTACTCGCACATACCAAATTACAGCGGTCTGTTTATAGCCTTTAACCCTCCGTTGCTCGTGCCATTGTTTTCGTCAAACTTGCTGCCACCGCGCCAGAGTAGACGGGGAGAGAGAGAGGGAGGGGGAGAGAAAAGCCCTCTTGGTCAAATGCCGCCCGCCGCTGTGATTTAGAGCCAGTGGCCAATATCCTGCGGAGGCCAAGGTTAGCAGCATCACGTCTCCTCGTCAAAGGCTCTCCATATCATCGTGCGGGCAGCTGTTGTGGGGGAAAACGAGCGTTAAACGACCATATGTTGCACGGCTTACGTAAGTCCGCCCAAAAGTGGAGGTCGCGTTGCTCATAAAAGGCGCGGCTCGGCCGGGTTGAAGGCAGCCAAACGACCGCGGCTCGCGTATGGCGGTCGGGGGGGGGGATACGTGTCGGGGAGTCGGACGCAACTTGAAATGTACCGACGTGAAACGCGAGCAGACAGAACGACGCACCCTCTTCCGAGCGCTCGATGCACCACCAGACACAGCCACGCTTACTAATTGGCTGTGTCGGGTGATGGTGGGCTTAATGACACATTTATATTTACGCGATTTAACGCCAAACCCCCCCAACACCCACCTTACTTATGACATCCTCTTCGTTACGCAATTCCCCTCTCCTCCTCCGTCGGTGCGTTCAGGATGTCGTACATGAAGCGGTTAAACGCTGCTGATATTGATCCAATAGTCTGGAAGTGTTTTTTTGCCAAAATGCATTAATTGAGTGGGCTGCCATGGAGCTTAATAGTCAACACACGAGCCACTTGGGCCGGCTTTGCCCGCTGTTGGTGGACGCATCGGTGCGTGCGTGCGTGCGTCCTGTGTCGCTGTGGGGTGTCACCAGAGCGGATCGTTTGCTCGAGTTGACGTCAAGAAACTTTGCGAAGTTATTTTCGCCAGCTGAGCGGTTTTAAAAAAAATTTCTGTGCCAGGTTCGCTGCCCACGTTCCGCGCTCGAAAGAGTTCTGCGCTAATTAGAACGACCACGTGCTTTTACTTTTAAGTATTGCGTAAGAAGGTTTTTTTTAATTTGTATAGAACAAAAACAATGAATGGTACCCTCAACTGATTGTTAATAATAATTATTTAATATCTTTAATAATCCATGGCAAGGGTACACGACTCCTCAGTGCGGGTTCGTAAATGTGGGTGGATGCAGGACTGGACCACACATCACCCACCACTGATGTGAGCCTTGCACAGGAATTGAACCCATGGAACCGTGTTCGTAGCGCAGCGCAATAACCAACTCTGTGGCCGGTCACGCAACGGACTCTTACCGGGTTCCAAAAAACCCCATAAAACTCAATGAAAGTGAATGGAATATTTGCTGTAAAATGTGTTTAAGTGACATAATTGATTAACATTGCGTCTAATTACTGTATCGTCACCTTGCTGTGCTGCACACAGAGCGCTGGCATTGTCATTGGTTGCATCAACTCGAACTGACACAAACAAGGATATATTTGCATACATTCACAAATGCTGGTCTTATTCTTGGTTATTTCGGTAAAGTCACGTAGAAGGGAAATAATAAAATATTTATTTTAAAATATCTATTATTATTTTACTATTTCCCTTCTACGTGACTTTACCGAAATAACCAAGAATATGAATCCCTGCAGTCACGAAAGCTTTAAATCGACAAATGCTGGTCTGTTATTTTATCGTCTCCTCCAGCGTCTGCGTCACAGTGAAATCTGGGATGACGCAATCAACATCCCACTCTCATTGCTTATTTTATTTACGTCCTGACTAGTGCTGTTGAGTCTTTTGGAGGGATCTGGTATTCCCTAATTGGGGCTCAAAACGAGTCTTGGTTGGAATAAGCCGATGTGGAATGAATCGAGGCAACAAAAATGCCCTCCACCCCCCGCCCCTGGTCACTGCCACTTAAAAAAGTCACAAGAATTTCCCGCATGAATTAATAATGGGCGTTATTATGGACGTTTGAAAATGTGAATTAATGTCAGTCATTTAAACGGCATCACTGAATTGGAGATTTCCAGCCTGCTCGCATGAGTCATTTCAATTAACAAAGGCGTAGTGAATCTTGTCAAGGATTTTTGTTCCAGAATTCATAATTTACGATGTTCGCATCTCTCGCAGAATGCGCTTGATTAAACGGCTGCCGCTGATACCTGTTTAGTCATCTGCATTAAATATGTGTCTGGCTCACTGGATCATTTGTTCTGCACCGAGGTTGACGGAAATCAAACAATCGTTAGCCTTTTCGCCAGCGCCGTATCTATGAATTATTTAGCCGGGGTATACAATCAAGAACCACGTAATTGCGGAGGAGCTATCAATTTAACGCGAGCAGTCCTAATGCCATGCGGCGAGCAGCAATACTGTGCAATGCTGTGAACCCGGTGACCTGGGCTTGATACCTGACAATCGCCTAACGCTGTCGGAGGGCAATACCTGAACCCGTCCTGTCCCCACCACCCACTCTAAGGAGGTTTCAGCCTGGATCGTGCTGAGATGGGTGAGCGCCACCCCACAAAGAGGTGCGTCATAGGACTTGCAAAGGCTACGTGGTGGTCAACAGAGAGGAGGAGGTGGGGGGGCGGGATGCAGCAATAACTATTGTTTGCCAGTGATTCGATGCTCTCACGTCAACGCTCACAGTCTTCACCAGCCCACGTTGACCAGCCGTGAAGGAAGCTCGGGCAATCTCATTGACAGACACGGCATGGAGAGAGCCCTTCGCCCGGCGGTGGATTGACACGGGGCTGAAAATTATGATCGTTGCAGTACATCTAATGTTAAGGTCAAACGTTTTCTTTTAACATCTTCAAAATTTTGGAGCTTTCGTGACTGCAGGAATTATTCTTTGTTCTCTCTCTGTGTGTCCTTGTGATGTCTGTCTGCTTGTATGTCTGTCTATAGTTTTCTAGTTAGATTTTTTGTTGCTATTTCTTTTATGCCTGATGATGATTGCTTGTGTTGCAATCGAAACGTCGTAATATGCTATTATTTAATTTATTATTTTATCTTTAGACGTGACTTAACCGAAAGAGCCAAAGAATAACATCTTCATAATATGTGCAAAACACACGCACGTGCTGGTCAACACGCGCAAATATACTCACAGGGACAGGCGGTGTGGCTGTTACAGGAAGACAATTCCAGTGACCCACATTTTGATTTGGAATTGCACGCACCGGCATGCAGCACTTGGTGCCTGCAACCTTCCTGGAGTGGACATCCCTGAGGTTGCGCCGTTGCTACAGCGAGTAACGCGGCGTGGCACGTCAACCGGACGTGCTGCAAAGAAGACGCAGGCCGCGAGAAGAAGCACTGACCCCAACCACCATCATCATCGTCGTCGGCCCCGCGCGCGTTGTGTCGTACGGACACTCGCCGCCAGTAAAACCAGCCGGGCTCCCAACAGAATCATTGCACAACTGCGCCTTACCAAAGGCAGCCCAAAGGATTACAACTAAAATTATATTTGCATGTAGGCTGTGTTCGAAAATAAAACATCAGAGGCAATCTGTTTCATGCAGATATGGCGCTGATTATGGTATTTGTGCTGACGAATGTCACGCTACCTACGCGGTGGATTATTTCCGCGCGCGTGCTTTTTTTTTGTTTCGCGGGGGCTGAGTGTTTTACAACGATAATTGTTTGCGGCTTCGGGCTCATTTGCCCGGCTTCGCGGCTACAGTGATTCTGCCCCAGCATCTAGTGGCGGCGGGGTTTTTGTTGTTGTTGTTGTTGTTTTTGTTGTTGTTGTTGTTGCGAAGGAGGCGACCGCCGCGTCGCCCCGAGGAGCGACTGAAATCCCCGTAAAGAGGGCCCACGGACCGAGGCACGGCTCAATCGCGCATTCTGAAAAATCTCGAAATAAAATTGATGCAGTCAATCTCTCTTTTCTCTCTCTCTCTCGAGCTGAGCCCATTTGAACAGAGCGGCGGCGGCGGTGGTGGTGGTGGTGGGGGGGCTTCATTGTGCCAGGGGTGGAGCGAGCGTCACCGCCGCTGCTGCTGCTGCTGCTACTTGCTCTGCCCCGCGCCGGGCCTGTTACTCATGCGTCCACGCGTGGCGCACGAAATCCAATTTCGTGGCGAAATTGGACGGACGATCGACTGCATGGTACAGCGCGGTGCCTCGGAAACTGCGCTTACATGTGTACACGGCGGGGCCTTTTTTTATGCTGATATTCTCTCCAAGAAGTAAATAATAGTAATAATGGACCCTTGGCCAAATCCAGACTTTGGATTTGCATCTGTGCCAGACATCTCATCGGGACAAAATGCGTTGCGAATTTCAATTGAAGGCGCGGATGAGCTGAGGTGTTTTTTGGGGTTGAAAAAATAAAACATTATCTCAGCATTCCAAGAGTGTCAGAGATGCTCATTAATACTGTGTAACGCATTTTTTTTTACCAAGTTAAAGTAGTAATTAGGTTAATTTAACGTTGATTAGCGCACAGTGTGCATTCATGAGAGTGCTTAATTCAACTAAATAGCTGCTTCTGTCCGAAATTAATTGTGCGTAATTATAGGCACTTCAGTTATTATGTGTGATAAATATGTTATTATGCATGCCATATAAAATCAACGTTGGTAATGTATCAGATGTATCCTGATAACAGAGTTTAAAAGTCACCACTAATGCATGGTTTTCACGTAATTTTTTAATAGAAATGTAAATCAGCAGCAGGAAATTGTAGGGCAATGTTTGTCAGAGTTCTGTAAATTTTGTGAAGCAACTGACCAGAAAAAAGAGACAATTTCATTAATTCAATTTAAAAATTAACTTAGCATTAATTGTAAATAACTCACGATAACAATAATACACGTAAAAAAAAACAAAAAATCCCTTCTATTATTCCATCCCGCCAAAACTATTCGGTGGGCGATTGCTATGCGATGCTGTCACCATCTAGAGGCTGCGGGGGACACGTGCAGCAGCAGAAGCGAATTGCGTCTCCGCCGTACGCGCGCCAATACGAACGCGCACATTGACAGGGGGTGATGATGGTGGTGGCGGCATCTCGTGACACTGGCTTCCAGCCGTCTACAACAACAAAAAATGCCAGCCGCGCTCATGCAGAGCAACATTTCATTTCGTCTGACACGAAGATCATCACCCAGCTGGGAATGTTGTGACAAGAATTTCTCGACAGTATCGTGGCGTTTTTTCTTCGCAAGTGGTAAACAATTTTAACTCGGCCGCGGTCGTTTTCCTTCTCTCCGCCCCCTCGCACTTTGTTTTAGTTTAATCGTCCAGGGAACGTGCTGATGTGAGTGGCCCCCATTTCAGCTTCACGCTGTGGCCAATCGACTGTTTCATTGCATTCAGCAGAAAATTCTCGAGCGAGAGGACATTGAAGACGCTGCCAACGGGAGAGCAACGCAATTAAGCAATGTGCAAGTCTCCCAGACAGCAAGGCAGTTTCTGTATAACGGCCGTTATGCCAATTTATGTTTCTTTATTTAAATCGCAGTTCTCTGAGCGGTTGTATGTGTGTATATATATGTATACATCATGGGACCTCCTTTGCCAGTATCAAAATATACTAATAGGGTTTGTCCCCTTTTTTCTAGCAATAAAACTGACACCTTTTGCAAGGAATCATGTTTACATTAACCACAATGCTTGCAGTCAAATGCAAACAAAAAACAATACTCTGATATCATCTTCTTGGTTCTTTCGGTAAAGTCACGTAGAATGGAAATAATATTTTATTATTTTATTATTTCCATTCTACGTGACTTTACCGAAAGAACCAAGAAGATGAATCCCTGCAGTCACGAAAGCTCTAAATCGAAATTTAATACTCTGATGATTTATGCATTGTCCTTGAAACTGATTGGTCCACACCAGAGACAGCTTTCTTTAGAGCCTAGTCTCATATGGTGTTCGACCAGATGACGCCTTTTGGCGAACACCATATGAGACTAGGCTCTAAAGAAAGCTGTCTCTGGTGTGGACCAATCAGTTTCACGGACAATGCATAAATTATCAGAGTATTGTTTTTGTTTGCATTTGACTGCAAGTATTGTGGTTAATGTAAACATGATTCCTTGCAAAAGGTGTCAGTTTTGTTGCCAGAAAAAAGGGGAAAAACCCTATTAGTATATATATGTATGTTTAATTTCTTTACCACCGTGTGTAGCCAACCGTGCTATATAGGATTACATACGAGTTGCAAGTTTTTAAATGCAATCGATTGACATCTTCTGGGTCACCGTGTCTACGATATATATTATTGTACTTTAATTAATGACAACGAAAGGACCTATTTCTCACAGAAATGGTCCTTTCTTATAAACGTTGGACAATTTACCAGCACCAAACCGACAGTAGCTGATTGGAATTCCAGGCCATGGCTAACATTGGCAGTCAGTGATATCGTAATGGGTCCTGGGTGTTCCTTGACCCTGCATCTAGTAGTTGATTAACAAAGGCTGTATATTAAAGTAGTATCATCATCAATGTTAACCCATGATGAAGATTACTTTTATGTAATGTTTTATATTCAACTAAATTTGGTCACGCACATTTGAAAACCGAACGCAAACATTTGGTTAAGACTAATCCCGCCTTGTGATCAACTCACGTGTTCAGTTCACGCTTTTTTGTGCGCAACTTGTTAGTTTTTTTGTAATTTCCTCTGCAAATGTCGCACATTTCTAATCCATGGCATAGCAGCGAATGCACAAGGCTTTAAAAAACGCTCTTTCATAATATCGCTGTATTGCGTTTCATGACTAAACTCAAGAGGGGAAGAGACTGAAAGGAAAAGAAAGAGGAACATATTGATTAGAGAACTCAAAAGTATGAGAAATCGTGTTGACGGTAAAAAAAAAAAATGTGTTGGCTTGGAACAGGACACGATGCTCGAAGGGACGATGGCCAGTGATCGAGCTTAACTATTTACTTGTTTTTCCAGGTTAGGCCCACTGAGCTATATAGATCTTTTCAGAAGCAACCTCGCTATCACAAATGGTAGCTCAACGAATTGGCTTATCTTGTGGAAATTTATAGCATCCAAATACTCTAAACGCGTAATGTTGATTCCATATGTGGAGGGAAAAACCAGAGGACCTGGAGAAAAATCCACGCAACCATGGGGGGAGTGAGACATGCAGACTCCAAATTTTCAGCAGGCGTCAGGGTCGCGTTCGAAGCCACCGCTTCATGTATACCAGGCGAGGTAGTTAACATCTCCTAGCCACCGTGGCCACGCAGTGGCAGCCAGAGGAGGGAACTCGCCCGAGAGGACGTGCCCCTCTCTCACGCAAGATTGTGAGAGATGGCAACGGCTTGGGGAGGCCGTAATCCGGCAATGGTCATTGCTGCTGCTAAAGATGATGATGATGATGATGATGCATTATAACTATGTCGATTATATTTGCTATATTAACAAAAAAGAATCGAGACATATGTAAAAAAGAAGAAGAATAGGCTTCACCTTTTCTGGCAAAAAAACAGGAGGTGTTAGGATGTTCACACACCGAATAGATAGGAATTGCAAGGTATCACGACGGCATTAGCCACACATACTTGTGGCAAAACATGCAAACAAACACGCTTTCACCATAAAAGCATTGTCTTTGCAAATGATTGGCATACACCAGAGACAGTCTTCTTTCTCGTCTCGTCTCACCTAAAAGGTCACGTAGATATAACTGCTCAACCCGAGCTATCAATCTTTTGAAACTTGCATTGACGTTGATTCTGTTCACCTCTTGACGTCCCATGGAGACATCTGTGATTTGAAAACAAAGTTAAACATGCGTCTTTGAAAAGCATACACAATGTGAATTGGTATATGTTGTGAATTTTAATGAGTACTCGTATTTTGACTTTTCAAACGTGGAAATTCAACACGTGTCTGGTTTCACATAGATGTAGAATGTATGTAACATACATTCTACATCTCTAAGACCTGGTTTCACCTGAAGACGGCTGCTTGCGTTGTGGCCGAAACGTCGTGAGAATTATTTTATTATGTTTTATTATTTTTATTATTTTATTACTTCCCTTCTACGTGACTTTACCGAAAGAACCAAGAAGATACACACACATTCAAGGTGATTTGGCAGTGGTTCCGCAGCCTGTGAGCACATCACCCAAAATGCGTTCGATGTTGTCAAATATCAGAAGCTAAGCAGGTTACTGCTTGAATGGGTGGCCACCATGCATAACAGGTGTTATAGGCAGCCATGGGGCTAGGGGCTCAGCTACAATCGTGGGTATGCGGCAACGCTATGCGATGCATAGGGGCCCAGCAGACCACAACGGGGCCCCGAATCAACAGATGAACAAGTTTAAAAAAGAAAGGGGAAAAATCCAATTATTAAAACACATTATAAAAAAATTATTCGAACAGTGAATCATAACATTCCAAAAAAACATTATTTCAAACGAAACAAAATTATATTTCCGAAAAATACACACAGCGTTAAATCTAGCAGCGCTACCCCTGGCGTTTGTTACTGAGCGCCATCAGGATTATTTTACTAATTTACATGTGCATGGAAGACGCACGATAACTTAATTGTGAGTATTGTTACCTTTAAATATGTGTATTAATACTGCCACTGGGAAACTGTCTTCCTCTCAACCCAATGCACGGTGAAACTAAAATAGTACGTAAATACTCATCGGTATCATATTAGTAAAAGTGAGTCGGGAGAAGGAGAGGGGTCCACAGTTGTATTTTACATACTCCCCCCCCCCCACCGTGTTGAAATAGTTGCAATAGGTAGTTAAAATAGATGGTAGTTTAAATGGGTAGTTGAAATATGTAGTTGAAATAAGTAGTTGAAATAGGTGACAGTTGAAATAGGTAGTTGAAATAGGTGGTTGAAATAGGTGGTAGTTGAAATAGGTAGTTAAAATAGGTAGTTTAAATAGGTGGTAGTTGAAATAGGTAGTTAAAATAGGTAGTTTAAATAGGTGATAGTTGAAATAGGTAGTTTAAATATGTAGCTGAAATAGGTATTGCGCCCCCACATGGGGCTGTTTCTTGGGCAGCAGAGGGGCAGCGCAACAACATCTACAGTTGTGCTGTACCCTAGGATGTTACATCTATGCTCCCCACTTTCACCAACCAGACCTGACGGGCACGCTGAAGTATGGAGAAATAATCCCCAAATTAGACCTGCGGCAGTTGCTTGACGAAAGGGCTGCACGTAGCACGGGTGTGAACTGAATGAACTCAGAGCCTCGCCAAACTCCTGAAAGGGCTCGTTCACACAGACACACGGAGAAATTGGGAATTGACTTACGTTTACACGCGCACTTTTTAACCAAATTTAAACACACCTCTTAGAAATACGTCGAACGCAGTATACATGCAAACCACAACAATTGTCAATAATAAAAGCAATACAGAATCATCACAGGTTCCATGTAGTCTTCATCTGAAGCTGTTGATTATTTGCATGAGAATACATTTCAATGAATAGCTTTCATATGCAACATATATATTTAAAAAGTTGTTCATATATATAGTTTAACATAAACACACATTGCAATTATCTGATCGTTTTTCAAACGTATAATTCTGTTGACGTGTTTTGTAAATGTAATTACTACTTTTCCAGCCCTTTGTCAATGTCAATCCACTTTTGGATCAAGCTCCCACCCTATCGGTCACAAGGGTTTGTTTGACCATACTTCACCACGCTGGTCAGTCGGGGTTGATGCAGGTTGGCGTGTACCCAGGACCCGTTTTGACAGGTATTGCATTGCATTTTCCCCCACATAGATTTTGGTTTGAGCATTGATTTGGAATTTTCATACATTTATAATGACGACTTGACACACTTTTCTTGAGATGGTTTCTTTATTGATGAGACACGTTCACTCGAACAGGCGGAGACCCCCACTACAACAGCCCACGCATCTCACTCATATACAGACCGAGACCACGCCCCCCTTCCCCAACCTTCTCGCTGGCTCTGGACGCTCGCTCCAGCGGCAGACTCCACCGTTCTCTTCCGTCAGCTGACCATGCTCCCATTCTCGATCATTCCCGTAGCCACCAGTCCCTTTGTACTGCAGGATGAAACCCCTGTCATTACCTCCCGTGGCCACAAGTCCATTCGTACTGTAGGCTGACTCCCCTGTCATTACCTCCCGCAGCTACTAGTCCACTCACACTGCAGGCTGACTCCCCTGTCATTACCTCCCGTGGCCACTAGTCCATTCGTACTGCAGGCTGACTCCCCTGTCATTACCTCCCGTGGCCACTAGTCCA
>CM025611.2:2796613-2812721 GCA_014621495.2 Entosphenus tridentatus
CCTCCCGTGGCCGCTATATCCACTCACACCGCAGTTAGACTCTATCGTCATTACACATTTTAATTTACTCAAATTTAGATGCTAAATAATGCATGGGTTTTCAAACATATGTTGTAGTAAACTAAACATCTATTTTGAGAATCAAATATCTATTTTGTTTACGTGAAAAAAATCAAACGGCAACATTAATGATGCCTCGTACAGCGGTAAGTGAAAAAAAAACCTGACATCAAAAGTATGTAAGAGCCTATTAGGCAATGCGTCTCCGTATGGGAAGTGACGTGGCGATGCGAGTTGGGGTATTTAGCCAGAGGGACAGAGTTGCGACGTCCAGATTGACACATTGGCAAGACGAGCTGAGAGGCGACAGATTTACGTGAATGCAAAATGACAGCTGTGACGGGATATTCTTTTGTGCTGCTGTTGTACGCAGCCTTGTGTAAGAATGTGTATTCTACGTTATCTTTCTGCTTCTTTAATGTAATCCGTTGCAATGGGATACAAAACTAAATATTTGCTTTTTTCTTGTCCTGCACTGTGTTCTTTTTAGATTTATGTATGCCGCATTCGTTTTTTTTACATTTGTACAAATGATGCAGGGTTAGTTTAATATAGCGCACTCGAGTAAGAATGCATTTTAAAGGTTCCACCATCAAGATGACCAGTATAAGAGAGGGGTCAGAGATGACCACGAGCTATAATAATTATAGTATCGTTAAATGTGTTCATGGTTCCAAATACTGAAATTGGCTACGTGTTACTGTTGTTGCGACTGCGAATGAAGTTGAGTGCATGGCGTTAGGTTTCCAAGTGTCAACGTACAAGTTTATGTTACTAACTTGGTCCGCGAGATTTTACATATTTGACTACAAACAAATGATATTTTGGTCGAGATCGCTTTACCCATTGCCCGTTTTGCTATACCTGTAACAACAAACATTTTAAAGTTAACTGCAAGACATTGTCGGTGGCTTTGGCCACGTGCAGCCTGATTAATTTATCTTCGCTCTCAGTTAGGTCGGCTGTTTAAGCCCGCCTCGATGGCATGGCGTACTTTTAATACAAACAAACAAACAACAATTGTGTTTTTGCAGGTTCTGCCAAGTATATGCATAGAGAAATTACGACGGTGTACGGCAACGAAAGGAAATCGGCCACCATCCCGTGCATTTCCCTGGACACGGGCATGGAGCAATGCCATCTGGTGCGGATCGTCTCCGATACGGAGCCAAACGGATCGCTGAATTTCACTTACTCCATGCACATCGCTGAGGGTGCGAGGATAAACAACCTCAGCATGGACATGCAAGGCAGGTACAGGTGCGTCGGATTCCTCGGCAGGAAGAAAGTAGAGTCGCAGATCTTTGAGCTGATTGTTGAGAAAGGTAAGGATTTTTTCCTTCAGCTTTTTTTGTATTCACTGAGTGAGTGAGCGGATGACACCTTATTCTCTGATTGTGATACGCATGTTTTTTCTCTCTATGAGTTAAAATGAGTAATATTTAAAAAATAAATGTTTTTAAATACACGCTATTATGAAATGTACTAATAATGGCAGAACTCCAGGAAGTGGCCCCGAAGCTTGTCATAACGTAAGGGGCCGTGGCCAGTTACAGCCAACGTGAGTTGACCGTGGACAATTATACCCAAGACAAAACATAACATATAAAAAAGAATGTTTGAAAATATATCTTTGTAATGATAGAATATAGTATTGTCATCAGTATGACATAAGTATACCAAGTTTGCAGTGGATACCACATTGGGAAGTGGGTTAAAATTTGAGTTACAAGATTTGAGGATACAACGACAACAGACAGAGTTAAAAGAAAGCGTATAGTAATAATAATAATAATACAAGTGGGTGTTGGGTCCTATAATTTGATAGGTGTGTGTGTGTCGACATGTTTGACTTTATTGACACCGGGTACACGATTGTGGTGCATAATTACTTAACGGCTCATCTTATAATCTGGCGAACACAGTCATAACAGGACGGATGTTTCTGCACTGAACGCTGTCACCACAATGCGTGTGAATTTAAAGTTTAAGCTATTTAAATTAGAAGCGTTTGCTTGCATCAACCATGACAGATACATTATTATCAAGCGGCACCATTGCTGACTTAGGCCAGAGGGTGGTGGTGGTGGTGGTGAGAGACTGTCAGAGGCAGAACTTGGAGGGCTGTGGAACCTGGCAGAAGATAGGAAACATTTGGAGAAATGTGCCGACCATGGTGACTTCTTGATTTTTCCATCGTGCGTGAAACTTCTGTCGCACCGTACGTAGCCAACCGTGCTAACCGGAGGTCATTTATATATTACCAGCTTATATATAGCGCCATGAGAACGATTGTTTAAGGGCGCTTTATAAATTTACATTAGTATCGTGATATATTCTATTTGCCTATGGAGGCTAATTGTTTTTTTTTCAAGGGAGAGCCGAATTGTTGGAAGAAAATAATTGACTTAGTTTGTCTTTATTTTATTATAACCACCATAACAACGCATGCATATATATACACGGTCTTATAATTTAATTCAAGAATGCCGATATAGTCATGCCGTTTAAATTACACTTTGGACCAGAACCTCAAATTCGGTGGGCTGCCTCACCTTGTAGATAATAGTAATAATATCACACGCTGTTATACATAAGATCCTCAAATTTTGGCCATGCCTCAATAGAGACACACCACCAGACGGTGATGCAAATGGCACCATCAGCGCCACGCAAGCTGGTGCAGTGGCGAACGTGACAGACGCTAAGTCAACCAGCTGCCAGTGCATTATTTTAAAAAGGACTGTCTCTCGCCGGCTTACGTGTAAACCGGCCAGGCGGCTCAGGCGGGAGAGTGAATCGCTCCAAGTCGAAAAGGTCGTGAGGGTCTAATCCTGGTCGGGCGTCGACCCCTCAAATGTTCAATGGGAAATTAAGCGCCGATGAAGAGTGAGCGAGTGAGCACGTCCTGGAATTTACTTGAAAACAATCGGAATCAGAGTCTTTATATATAATTGGAGCTTTTGAAGCTTCTTTTTTCACAGATGTCCAGTAGGGGAGGGTCAGAATGTTACAACAAACGTTACAAAAAACACAATCGGGGTGAAAAGTGTAGGAAAAGTAAGCAAATCAATAAAAAAATTTATACAAATAAAACGAAGCAATTTTATTGTATCAGGTAAAGGCCACTGAGCTATTAGCTTCTTTTTCAGAAGCGACCTGGTCACAAATGATAACAACGTGTTCTTTGGTGCTTTCGGTAAAGTCACGTAGATCGCAAAAATAAAAGTTGATCAAATAAAATTGCGACGTTTCGATCACAACACAAGCGATCGTCATCAGCCCATTTTTCATCCTGAAGACGATCGCTTGTGCTGTGATCGAAATGTCGTAGTTCTATTTCATTTATTTTTATTTTTTCTATCTACGCGAGTTTAACACGTAGATGATGCTGGATGCAATTGCCAGCGAAACGTCGAACTACTCAAAAAATTTTCATGTTGTGGTTTGACGCTTCAGCACACCGGTGGGCTAAAGCAGTGAACTATTTGTCTTTTGTCAACGTGACACTTTTTTACTGATTGGACGTGTCGGGTGGTTGAGGGTTACGACACATTTATATCTACGTGAATTTACCGCAGTCACGAAAGTTCAAAGTCAAATTTTTATAACAAAGTGGCTTATCATGTGGAGAGTTATAGCAGCCAAACAATCTAAATAATCTTAACCCATGTTTCTTCAAAGTGGAATACAATGTTACAGCGCGTGTTGCCGTTGCTTTGGTTCTCTTTCCAGACGACCACTTTCACAGCGTGAAACTCAATGCCTCCTGGGTGATGCTCAAACGAGGCGATATGTTTTCTGTTCTCTGCGAGGTCAATTCCGCCAGGCTAAATGGGCAACTGAAGTGGATCGCCAGCTCGACAAATGTGAGGCATTAACCACCCATCAATCGCCTGCTTTTCAGCAAATCGTCATTATCTAGGCGAAGTCATCCCCATGGCCTAATCCCCCTTTGTGGTTTTTGCAATGCCATGATCCGTCTCGCTGTAGCGCATGAGGCGATCTCCTCATCGCTCCATCGCACATTGGTGTCATCCTCCAGGTTGTGTTTGTCACTAACACATTCCTGCGGAGGGAGCTGGTAGGAACGTTGGGTTGCTCGGTCAATGGCCAGGGTCAACGGCGGCGTGGTGTATTCCGCAAATATGCCCGACTGTGAGGGCGGGCACAAGCCAGCTTGAGTAGGTTAAACGTTGAGTTTTATAAGGGCACCACGGGGTGACCAGCCCCTCCCCACCCAGCCCCACCCCTCCCACCCCCCACCTAGCCCCACCCTCGCCACCCAGCCACTCCCCACCATCCCCACCCAGCCCCTCCCCACCCTCCCCACCCAGCCCCTCCCCACCCTCCCCTCCCCACCCAGCCCCTCCCTCCCCACCCAGCCCTTTCCTGCACGGCAGACGGACACAATAATCCCCTGTGGGCTGGTGGAACCAGGTGGTTCCTACCAGTATAAAGCCAGGCGTCTGTTACAAATGTCCTCACGGGAAAATTAGTGCGGTGTTTGTTTTCAGACATGTATTTGAACTTTGTGTTTAGGTGTTGTATGGCATGAAAAGATTTGAGGGTATAGATAATGGCTACTATCGGACGGAGTGCCTCTACATCACATCAGTGCATCTGGATGACGCCGGCAACTACACTTGCTGCAGCGCAATAAGAAGGAAAGGAACCAACGGCGAATACAAAAATGCAACAGTCGAACTAGTCGTTGTAGGTAAGTTTTGAGAGTGTACATTATTATTATTATTATTGTTGTGAAGCTTTCGCACCGCTCCGTCACCACAGATGATGTGAATTACGGACGAAAGACGATCTCGACGTAACACAATAACAATAATTCGCAGCATTGTGGAATATATAAATAAAAAAATGTGGCTGAAGGGATGCGTCAAAGTACGTATAGTGACAAAACAAAAAACAGATGACGCACCTTACCATGTCCGTCCCTCCACGTAAATAAAACCTCATTTCTGCCTCAATACCCGTACACGCGACAGCTACGCCACCGGCTTGAATGTACACGATTTTGCGTTCTGCATCAGTGTTCATTGCGAGTGTTGGTTTGTTGCAGATGACGGCTTCATTAACGTAACAAAGCAAAGCTCCGATACCTACACAATCTTGGAGGAGGGGGATTCTACAACCCTGGAAGTGGAAATGGTGGCCTATCCACCCATTTCCCACTGGGCATGGTACCACGGCAAGGAGCTGGTCAATGAGACCGAACACACTGAGACGTCATCCGTCGACGACAGACACAGGTATGCGTGTGTGTGTGTATTTTAAACGGGAAGGAATTACACAAAGTACTTGGCCATTGCTAATCCTACTCCGTTTGAGAGGTTTACCATTCCTACTTGACTCAACACTCCATTCCGCGTGTTTTCCAAGCTCGAATGAGCATGGAGGTGACGCTGAATTTCCTCTTTGCAGCTCTGAGCCAGAGATGAGCATTCCATATTTCTCTGGTGGGACTGAGTCTATCCAGAGGGTACTTACCGTATCTGTGGTTGACTTACTGCATCATTTCCAGAAGCTTCGTACAAAGCTGAGAGACGACACCGTGGCAGGAGTTGAACTCACAACCATTTGACGGCAAGGATGGACATTCTCAACCGTTGCACATCACCGCTGAATAACATTGTGGTCTTGTGTAATTATTACTGTAGTGCACATTATCAGAGTTATGTCTTTTGTTTGCATTATGACTGCAGGTATTGTGGTCTATGCAAACATGACTCCTTGTAAAAAAAGGTGTCAGTTTTGTTGCCAGATAGAAGGGTAAAAAAACAATTATCATACTGTAGCCATGTTTCACAATTATAAACATTACATTGTTCACTCAAGAAAACTTTTTTTTTATGAAGAGGGCCCTACTCCATTTGAATGTGTCTCCAATTCCGATGTTTATAATTTGGAATTAAGCCAGAGTACCCAGAGAAGACCCACCACACATACGAGGGAGTGACACTCAGCACTGCCCTCTCCTCGACTCACGCCTACAACATCTGCCAAACCCTGGAGGTCACCCATCCAAGCAAGGCGGGATGTGTGAGAGGGTGATTTGCTCATATTTTAGCCGGTGCAAATTGCCGTCAAGTTTGCAAGCTGAGCAACTGCACCAGGGCCCGTGGGCTGGAGGGACCCAGGCAGCGGGCCACAGAGAGGGAGTGGATTTGGCCATTGTTAGAGGTAGGGTTTAATTTCTTGCACAGTGGTCCATGCCAACATTGCTGATTTGAGCAGTCGTGGTTGAATAGAGAGAAACTTAGGGAGTTGCATTTTTGAGGCTTGCCCAAAGTTGCGCTATCGATCGTGGGCATTAAATGCCATATTTAAGCACTTCTTGGACCATGTTCTCTTTTCACTAAACCCTACAGGTACAAGTTCGAGCTGAATCTGTTACGAGTCAAAGCCAATGAGAATGGGGAATACTCCTTCTTCGCTAAGAACGCTGACCGAAATATCTCCGTGCCCTTCTGGATCTCTGTTACAAGTACGCAAACTTCTACGATTTATCACGAAGTTATTTACCGTTGATAATTTGAACTGCCCTTCCTACAATTTTCGATTTTTTCAAAGTGTTCATCTCTCTCTTTCTCGCTCTCCCTCTTCGTGCAGGCCAAATAATCGCCCCATTAACGGTCCATGTGACCGACACATCGTCAATAACTGCTGTCATCGCGGTGACATGTGTGCTGCTTGTCGGATTCATTGTGCTTCTCTACAAATACAAAACTGTGAGTGTTGGGGACTGCCACACAACGCAGCACAAGTTTGGATTTTTAACATCAGGCTTTCAAAGTGAACAGCAGCACGACCCTGAATTGCGGTACTTTGAATCCTGACAGCTGCCAACTGTTCCCCTTTCAGCGACCCAGGTACGAAATCCGCTGGAAGATGATTGAAGCAGTAAACAATGGAAACTCGTACATTTACATTGACCCAACGCAGCTACCGTACGACGACAAGTGGGAGTTTCCACGAAATAAGCTTGTCTTTGGTGAGCTTAAACAAATTGTATTGTAATTAAAGTACTTCTATGCCGATGTACAGGGTAGTCCAGGTGTCTTGCGACCACTCATTTAATTATTTAAAACTAAAATATTTTAAAGAGAGGTTTATTGAAAACAGAAATTACTTTGCAAATGGAAAAAATGTTAGGGGTCAATTTATTATTTGGGGTCACAAGACATCTGGACCATGCGACATTTCAATTTGTGGACTGCGGAATAAACGGTTTGATAAATACCATTAAGTTCTGGCCCTGCTTACACACACCACTACCGGCAGAAGGGCCTCGACTCGGCTGAACTCCAGAGGGTGGTGAGTTCCAGTCCGATGGACCTCTGACCACGAAGCTGCGATTTATCCATCTCACCGCGCTTGCCAGGAGCGAGTGCCCCACCCAGGCTGCTCCCGCTTCCAAAGATATAATAATGCTGGTACTGAATTTAAAAACACTTTTAGTTGTATATGCATCTACCGTCTGTTGAGTCGTAATTGTACTCCGCACCTCCGATTTCCCCGTGCCTCCGATGAGCACGGCTGTCAACGTGCGGTGCGCAAAGAAGTTCAACGTATACTTAAAATGCCCGGGAGTCGCAATGCTTTTCGCGAGCCACGGTGTGCCCACGTCCACCGAAGCATGTGGTCGCTGGTGGTTTGGCACGTGCAATGCAGAGGAGGCCTGAGCTCACCGTTTCTCGCAGGGAAACTCCTGGGCTCCGGGGCCTTTGGCAAGGTGGTGAAGGCCGCAGCGCATGGCCTTCTCAATGAAGACACTTCCACCAACGTGGCTGTGAAGATGCTTAAACGTACGTAGTTTTGCTGAGCCACTACCCTCCCCACGCGTCGCTTCGTGGAAAGGGAAACCTCGCTTCTTGGAGGAGCCACACTGGTGGCACGTGCCGCGTGCATTTAACGTTCTGCAGAAACCATTTCCCGTAACTCGTGCAAGAAATAGCATGGTCCGTCGCTCAATTGATCGCTTGAGTTCTCTATATAAAGTTCCCTCCATCCTTGTGCCTCCCCATGCATTTCCCCATACAGCCTCACATTTCTTCGCATCACTGATCAATGCGTTCTTGTCTATACGTCTTGGTATTTCCCCCACCTTCCTCCCCAAGCTTCGTTCAGCGAGTCTCGAATTGCAGTGTGGCCCAGATGTCTCTGTGATCCCCCAAATAATTGACACTTTTTTTCATTTGCATATTCATTTATGTTTTAATTAAACGTTACTTTAAAAATACTTAAGTTTTAGAAAATTCAATGAGGGGGTCACAATCCATTTGGACCATCATGTATATTAAGAGTCCAAATCTTATTCCATCTTTTAATTGTTAGAGTTCAACTTCTTTCCTTCTGAACCCACTTTCAAATCTGCGCTTTTCCCTTTTTTTAATTCCATGCCAATGATCTCCATTTGGTGCCACATCCACACCTCAAAGATTTCCAGTTTTCTTATCGCGTCTTCCCTCCTCGGCGTTCCCGTCCCCCCCAAATATACCAAACCACGCTCCATGCTGCAGTCTTTACGAGCCTCTTCTGAGATGCCATGTTCGTCCATCTTATTAGCAGCTCTTTTTTTTGCTGAATGCTGCTGCCGCTTTGGAAATTGTAGCTCTGGGCTTCTTGTAGCCTCTGTCATCTTCTCTCAAAACGCTTCCAAAGATACAGCACTTGCACTCTCTCTCTCTCGCCTGTTCTCGCTGTTGTTTACCTATAATTACAACCTACTTCCACTTATCAAGTGGATTCTGGAGAGAGAAACAGCCAATGTATCCATCCCATTCAATTATGTTTCGACACCAATTCGCAGCAGTGAACATTCATTGGCTGTCGCATCATATTCGACAATGGCCGCTCAGGGAGAATAGTCAAGTTGGTTTGGCTTCTATGGCCTTAAGTGTGGCACACACTTGGCCACACACAGGGCATGTGAGGTCTGGGGTTGCTGCAATTGGTTGTTGAGGGCAAGGACTTCGGTGTTCAGCTGCGTTCAGCTGCACATTCACATTCGGCTGCCCTGAGCTCTTTGCTCCCAAACGTTCACTGATTGAGACTAATTATACACGGGTCCTGGGTTTGACGTTAAACTGTCACGTTAAACTGTCACCTGGACGGCACTGGCGAGAAAGGGGATGGGAAAGAGGCTCACACTTTCTCTTATTCCTGGCTCCAGGACCCGTGTGTTGAGTTTGGTGTTGCGAGGCAAAGACGGGGGCGTGGGATCAGATAGGATGGAGGCAGAACCGGCCCTAGACCTTTGGGGGCCCTAAGCAAAATTTGTTTGGAGGCCCCTTTGATGTATGATTTTTTTCACCCACTCGCTAGCAGTGACTCTCGGGGGCCCTCTGCTGGCCACGGGGCCCTTTGCAATTGCAAGGGTCGCTTAGTGGCTGGGCCGGCTCTGGATGGAGGAAATGTGAGCCAGGGACCTACTACCCCTTGGCGCAGAAAACTAAAAAGGAAGGAATAATTAAATATACATTAACTTCGCTTTTTTGAACGGATGTTCTTTTTTACTCACCTCAATCAAGAACAAGCCAGAGATTTTGCAGTGCTGTTAAGTCAGCTATGGCTTTTGGGTGATGGGGAAAAACAAGAAAAGGGTTTACCCTATTTGTCAATAAAACAGGAGGTGTTAAGATGTTCAAATACCAAATGCCTATTGTAAGGCATCAAGTCTGCATTAACCACCAAACGTTTTATTCATAATATAATCAAATACTAAACAAAAGTCTTGACCGGTCCATTCTTAAACATTTCTTGAAGAACCGTGTTGAATGGATGCTACAAATTGACTCCACAGTATATGCGCTGTAGTAGTCCAGCGTGCGAGTCCAAATCCTGGTTGGCGGTTGACTCAGCCCATCGTCCCTCAGTGGTCTTAACACTCTGTGGAAAAGTCTACAGTGGTTGTCCTAGAAACAGATTCACTGCCCCCCCCCCCACCACGGCGCCAAAGGAATGTGGAATTTCCACTCCTGACTCAAGGCTGGGCTGTAAATTGGAGATGAGCTCATTTGGACCAAAAACCACTTTGACAAAAACATATATAAATACGAAGTAGGGTCACACAACCGACATGATAAACAGGGCATGGGAATACCTTCATACAGCAAGTGCTGTAAATGTGTCACATTAATTATCTGTGTGTGGTTGGTTTGATTTCGCCAGCCGGTGCTCACTCCAGCGAGAAAGAAGCCCTAATGTCGGAGCTGAAGATAATGAGCCACCTGGGCCATCATCTGAACATCGTTAATCTGCTGGGGGCTTGCACCGTTGAAGGTCAGCTCAGACGCCGCCGTTTAATGCCACGCCTGTACCGATATCCGTCAGGCAACTGATTACAATCTGCGGACGTGGTTGAGGTGGTGCTTCGTCTTCGTATGGCTGATGTAGATGCAGAGAAACATACTCTTTGGTTCTTTCGGTTAAAGTCACGTGACTTTACCGAAAAAACCAAAGAGTATGGATCCCTGCAGTCACGAAAACTTCAAATCTAGATTAATGCAGAGAAACAACAACAGTTTCACATGCAAGTGGTCAAGCCAGATAACTATGTCAGGAGCAGCGAAATGTATCTCTGTAATGTGTCGATATATTTGGTATGGTCTGTTCTGGATGATCAGTCGCACACTGGAGATTTTTAAATATTCCGTTTGTGCTCCAGGTATTCGCGGTGCAGTAGTTAACATGCTGTACTGTGAACGCGGCGAACAGAGTTCGATTCTTACCCAAGGCGAACATCAGTCAGTGCCCTGGGCAAACTTGGCAGCCCACATTTTGCGTGCTTTTTCGAGAGAACCTATCTCTGGCTTCATTGACACTACAATATTGATTTTCATCTTCATTGTGTGTGGTATCATCTCTGCACAGATGACTATGTAACTCCCCTCAACAAAACCTGACCTTGTGGATGATGTCCTTTCTTGGGCCATCACATTCTTTGTTGAACACCTCTCAAATATGAGTAGTTTGCATATATTCATTTGTTCTCTGATGCCCCCATCTTGATGATGTTGTTCTAGGTCCGACTTTGGTCATCACTGAGTACTGCTGCTTTGGAGACCTCCTCAACTTTTTGCAGAAGAAGAAAAGTGACTTCAGCCTCGAGATCGTGAAGAATAAATTGTCTGACTACTCCAATATGCAGTCGATCAAGAACTTCCTAAAGTAATGCACTGCAAATAAATGGATCATCTACCACACACAAATGCGAAGATATTTAAAGTTAATTTGACTTTCGTGATTAAAACTGTCTTAACATTTCCCCCCCTTCAGCAACCCATGCTGACGAGCATGGTGAAGTATAGTCAAAAACCCTCCATGACACGTGGCATGCGGAGGCCTTCATTCATTGATGAATTAAGAATTATTAGAATGTTTATTTTATTTTCATACGTTTCTTATTCGGTGAAACATACGCAGAGGTGCACGGCAATGCTGCGCAGTGCAGTTCTTCAACGCTAACGTAGGATGACTGATTTAATGTTACACGTGTTTGTTTCCCAGTCTGGGAGAGACCAAGGCAGAGAGCAATGACTACTGTCAGATGAAAGCCAGTATGACCCAAGTGGACTTCCCAGAACGTGCTGGTACGATGATGGACTATGTGGAATGCAAGAGCCTGGATGGTATGTACCGTGTATCGTAACAGCAATAAACATAGACTTACAAACAAATACCAGCCTAGACTTACAAATCTGAGATTGCCTGGTACTGGTAGGAACATCCTGGTTACACCAGCCCACAGGGGATTATTGTGTCCGTCCGTCGTGCAGGGAGGGGGGTGGAGGGGAGGGTGGGGAGGGGCTGGGTGTGGAGGGTGGGGCTGGGTGGGGAGGGTGGGGAGGGGCTGGGTGGGGAGGGTGGGGAGGGGTGGGGGGTGGGAGGGGTGAGGCTGGGTGGGGAGAAGCTGGTCACCCCGTGGTGCCCTTATAAAACTCAACGTTTAACCTACTCACGCTGGCTTGTGCCCGCCCTCACAGTCGGGAATATTTGCGGAATACACCACGCCGCCGTTGACCCTGGCCATTGACCGAGCAACCCAACGTTCCTACCAGCTCCCTCCGCAGGAATGTGTTAATTACATTTTTTTAAAGTAATAATAATCAGTAGTGTGGCTTTTCTAAAAGCAGCACCCTCGATAGATTTATATCCAGCATTAAAAGCTGTCACGTTTTTGGGATCGCTAGATATTTGGGAGAATGCAGCTGTCAACTTAAAACTTGATTCACATATTTCACGTGCTTTGAAAAACATAGCTTTTGGGTGAATTCTGTTTGGACATCTGTGTCACGGTGATTGCTTCCCTGTGTTTGATATCGTTGATTTTCCAACGCATAATGTTTATCTGTGGTGTTGTGTTATACAGACGGCAAAAATGCACAGCTGGTGGAGATGGAGGAAGCTGACAACCTCCCTTTGGACCTTCAAGATCTTCTCAGTTTTGCTCTCCATGTTGCCAAGGGAATGGCCTTCCTTTCCTCAAAGAATGTGAGCTAATATTTTTGGCAGAATTATTTTTTTTTCACAATAAATAGCTCCACTTCATACATAAATGGAAAATCATTTGTAGTGACAGCTCTTTGGATCTATAGATTTACGCAGTTTTGTTCTGTATTCACATTTATTCTCCGGTCCGTCAACACAAAATTGGAAGCAGAGGAAAAATATTAACACTGGTCAATGTACTTCAATAATTCTTCAAACTCCTAATTTAAACCACCGACCCACATGAATGTTTAACTCCGACTAATAATATTGTATGAATATATAGCAGGCTGAGATTCGAGGCAATTTGTATGTATGCCTGTATGTTGATTTCTTTGCACCGTACGTAGCCAACCGCGCTAATCTTTGGGGCAGACAGAGGAAGAAGGCCGAGAGGATAAGCTCCGAAGAGAGACCTTTGCCCGGAAAGCCAGTCTAGTCTCTATTTTCCCTTATAAGGCAGCGTTAATAACGAATGTGGTGAGGTTATGCTTTTTCAGCTTTGCCTGCGCACCAATGTCCGTCCAGTCCCTAATTTTCTTCTTCGTTTCATCACTTCTTTATTCCTGTTCAGATGAGCCATTTTGCTTCCGACAATATTTATCTGCAAACGTGTTGTGTCGAAACAAACCCTCGCAATCCATTTCAGCTCACGGAAGTGGGTTTTTCCTTAAAAGTAACAACGTAAAAATGAAAACGTTTGTTTAAATTTCGATTTAAAGCTTTCGTGACTGCAGGGATTCATCTTCTTGGTTCTTTCGGTAAAGTCACGTAGAATGGAAATAATAAAATAATAAAATAAAACATAATAAAAGACTTCTCACGACGTTTCGGCCACAACGCAAGCAGCCGTCCTCGTGAGAATTATTTAATTGTTTTATATAATTATTTTATTATTTCTATTCTACGTGACATCTTAATTTTGGATCTTTCGTGACTGCACGAATTATTCTTTGGTTCCTTCGGTTAAGTCACGTCTAAAGATAAAATAATAAATTTAATTTAATTTATTATCTTATCTTTAGACGTGACTTAACCGAAAGAACCAAAGAAACATTCTACGTGACTTTACCGAAAGAACCAAGAAAACGTTTGTTTAACTTAGGCAATGTCGTCACGCATTGCAACGTTATCCACTGACAATAAAGGGGAGGTCGTTGATTTGAAGACGTAAGGAACAGCGGGCGAAGGCGTCCTACCGTTGTGACAACTCATGGGAGGCAGAGAGAGAACGTGAGATTTTGTGGTTGCGCTCCTTGGCTCTCCGATGTGTTTTTTCGGGTCATGCCGCACGTTGTTTGGCACGATGTCCGACGGTTCGCTCTGCTTGCTCGGCGCTTCTGTAGGAACTGGTTTATTCTTCAGTTCCTGAAGGAGGTCCCAGCACGCAGAGCGAAACGTTGAACATCGTACCGAACAATACGTGGCTGTACAACTCCACGAAAATGCATAGGAGAGCTGTTGCATCGCTCGCTGAAGCTAACGGAACGGAAGGCAAAGGGGGCACTGACAGGGAGGGAGTAGAGGATTGTTTTAAATTACGATCAAGGTTTTTGCGGCCAGGTAAATGGGAACGTAGTCTGCGGAATCTCTGTGGTGTTGTCTCGCACAGGTTTGCAGATGAATGTTTCGCCGAATTACAACACATATTGAGAAAACGATCATGTGCACGGAAGACACACTTCCTTTTCCAAGGAGTCATTCTGTGATTGCGAAAGAACCAAGCATGGTGCAATTTCCCGCAGAAGGTGATGGCAGAGCGATTGTGGCCTGCCAGTGTTTGCAACTTTTCCAGACAACATATTTCCCATTGCCCAACTGCAAAGACACTTTAAGAACGGGTTCATCCGATGAAGCCAGCCTAGGCAGAAGTTCTCATTTCCATTTACTGTAATCTAGGAATGTATCGATTCAACCACCCCAGTCATTCACGTGCAAGTTAACATTTTAAAATCCATTTGTTTTTTCTTTTTACCGTCGTATTTCCATTGTTTCTTGTTTATTTTTCCCCATCTTATTTTTCAGCCTGTAACTTCCCACTGCTGGGCAAGGCTTCCTCCATCTCCATCCCTCCCTTCCAAATGTATAACAACGAGAGCGGTGGCACAGTGGTTAGTTAGTGAGATGCACTACGAACCTGACAAACTGAGGTAGATTCCCAGCCATGGCTAACATCAGTGTCGAGTGATATATGAACCAGTCCTGTGAATTCCCGTCACCAACCCGCACTCATCAGAGTGGTGAAGTATGGTAAAATAACCCCCATGACCCACACGATGCGTTAATTAACAAATGTCTGTAAATTAACAAATGACAATCTTATATTCTCTAAGTCTTGTCAACCATTTTAAAGCTGAATATGCCAATACATTTCTAACTTCTGGCTCTGAAACTGTACAGTACCAATCCAAGCAGCTTTCAAATATCGTTGAGTTGTCTATGACACCAAAATAATTTGACCTTATTGGACTGCATCGTAATTAAGATACGTAACTCTGTGAGCTTCTCTCAGTTCCGTGGCATTCTGGCTAATCTTTTGTTCAGACCTTTCCTGGCCCCTCTGATAAGGCAAACTAAATTAACTAAATCCACGCATGAGGCATTTTCACACCACGGCAAATAATTATATCCACAGAGATTGGGGGAAGGAACCGGCATGAAGCTGTCACATTCTGAATGTGAACGCGCATGAGTTGTGATATTCGAGCACCGAACAATGTAAGAACTTGCGTGGATCAGAGTAACGTCAGGTTCGATTGTTACCGTCTTTCTCCGAGACAGCACAGACAACCACAAGGGACCTGTCTTCAGCCAATCAGCGACTAAGTGACGCTCGCATCATCTCCCGTGCATGGGTTCTCACATTCCGTCTTGTTTCAGTATCGCGTGTTAGTAAGACAGTCAACACATTGAGCCCGGTGTGATTTTCCACTTGCAGTAAAAGAGCGTGCCCAGTGAGAAAACCTTCATGCCATGATTGGAGTGACTATGGCAGCCAAGCGTTTTATTTATAGAGTAGGAAGAAGAAAAATCCTTGAATAATATACAACAAAAATCATCGAAGAAAGTCATTTTAGTAAAATATGCAGACCCCCGTCATAATTACCCACGCACATGCATACTACACAACCCCTCTAACGGAATTGTTGAGAGAGTATTCAAAGTTACGTTATATTTTTTTACGGTCATTCTAAATTACCTTTATTTACCCAAGAACGCCTCGTGGGGCCTCTCGAGAGGGTCCTGCAGTGATGGAATTGTCGTGTCAATTATTCCGATGTGTTACGCAGAGTTGACGCATGGGACTGAAATGCCACGCACTCTCCTGTCTGTTCCAGTGCATCCATCGTGACCTGGCTGCTCGGAACGTCCTGATCACGAGCGGCCGCGTCGCCAAGATCTGCGACTTCGGCCTGGCTCGAGACATCGACAACGATTCCAACTACGTCATCCGTGGGAACGTGAGTCCATGGCTTCAGAGCCGGCCCAGCCACTAAGCGACCCTTGCAATTGCAAAGGGCCCCGTGGCCAGCAGAGGGCC
>CM025611.2:2817721-2840737 GCA_014621495.2 Entosphenus tridentatus
AGCCCCTCCCCACCCTCCCTCCCCACCCAGCCCCTCCTTCCCCACCCAGCCCCTCCCTGCACGACGGACACAATAATCCGCTGTGGGCTGGTGTAACCAGGAGGTTCCTACCAGTAACAACCTGTACACTAACCAGCATGAAGAATAATAAAAACAACCCCCACGACTAACACAGTGCAGGCAGACCTTCATCCAGCAGTGGATTGACATAGGTGTGTAAGTTATTAAAGGAGCAGTTTTGTTATCCGCGACCCTATTACCAGTGACTACTAACGCGCGGGTTACGGGCGTCTATTTCAAAACTCGGGAGCCGATGGCAAAATATTCGTCCTCAGTATCACCACAGATGAGTGGAAATCTCCTCTGTTCATTATTACGTATGATTCTTCATGTTATATGTGTGCCACTTGTCTCATGCCATGTGTTGGATTCTGCTAGGTGAGACCCCCTACAGTGGCATCAGAGTGGACTCCAGCTTCTACCAGATGATCCAAGAGGGATACAGATTGCCACCACCAAGATTCAATACAACTGACATGTATGCCATTCATCAAGCGAACACGTGCTTTGCTATTGCACTTTGGCTGTGGTGGAGATACGCATAATCATTACTGTTACCAGACATTCTATTGCACTGCTAGATATAGATTTTTATTTTTATTTTCTGGCAGATACAAAATAGCACGCGAGAAACACTTCATTAAAAAAAATGATTACAGAAATTTTTATTAAATTCCATTGGTATGTATGAACGTATGCTGCAGTGGTGTACAGAAATGTTTTTTTTTATTCCATTCGTATGTATGAACGTATGCTGCAGTGGTGTAAATAATTAGCAATCCAGAGATCGCCGGCATGGCACTTGAAAGCAATGAGGAAGCTTCCTCGATCCTCCCGCCTCTGTCCACCCAGCAGTATAAATGGTTACGCCACCGCTGTTCGGTCAGCAGGTCACGTGTGGTGGGGTGAAGTGGGGGAAATTGCGCGTACCTGTACTCCCATCTGACCAGCACGAAAGAGTAACGGTGGCATGAGCAAGCAATTGCAGGGCTATATCTTTACTTTTGCCCAAGTATAAACAAATGTATGTATGTACGTAGCCAAACACACAAAGCAGAGGTGCGATTAGCACGCATTAGATGTTATCGTCAATCAGCTGGCAGAATTGTGAATGTATTTTGTTTACAAAAAGTGCTAAAATTATCGTGAAATAAAAAATAACAAAATATACTCTATACGTTATTTATCTACAGGTACGAATTGATGCTGGCTTGCTGGAATGCGGAACCGGTGGAGAGACCCACGTTTGATCAGCTGGTCGATTTAATTGAACGACAGTGGTCGTATAGCCACTCGAGCAAGGAAGAAACTCTTCAATAGCATCGTTCTCCGAGGAGCCAGTGGTAGAGCGAGCAGATCGAGATCTGAAGATGGAGAATGAAAAATCTTGGTCGGGGGGTTGATTTGGGCCATCGTCCCTCAGCGGTTGTTAAAATCGGTGCCACTCTATGAGCAAGTGGCCCAGGGCTGTAAACAGGAGACGAACACCACTTCAATATTCATTTGAGTAAAAATAACTTTAACGTTGGAGTATTGCATCAGCATTATGTGTATACTGCACTTGAGCCCGAGTCAGCCGAAGTCTAATTAATCTTCAAATTCTCCACGGAGCCAGAGTCCAGTTCATTTAGAAAACACACTCATGCATTTTAATTTACTCGGTGAAGATTCATATCGGCAATAAATGGTTACATTCTGACGTCCAAATCCGCAAAAATAACATGCATTTATATTCATAAGAGAATAGCGAATGTCTGAACATTTAATTCACGCACTTCATATTTTCCTCATACGTGAGCTGCCAGATGTTATGTGCTGCTCTCACCGATGTGTGGGGGGCAGACACCCGTTTCAAAGGGGCCTGAGAAATATCGACCACAACAAATGTTGTCGATGAAAAATTATCGTCAGAAGGTCGACTTTGCATTGACCCATCGTGCCATCTGTACCGTTCTTTACAAGCAGAATCACTCAAGCAGCGTTTACAACCCCGGTTCCTTTCGCACGTTAAGTGAAGCCAACTCGTGTCGTATCCCATGCGACAGCAGACTTACGCACAACACCTTGATTTGTGTTCCCGACTTAACATCTCAGCTCCGCTGGCTGGCTCCTCTCAACCCGTCCACCCTTTCCATATCGTTCTGCTCTCTCTCTCTCTCTGCCTTTGGCCCTCTCTCTCTCTCTCTGAATGCCTACCTTCTATCTCTCTTGCCGTGCTCATTAACTCTCCAATCCTTTATTATCTCCGCACTGATATATCTAACAATACTGGAGTAGTCTAATTCCGCCACACTGCAACTGAATAGGGCATTACCCCTGGCAATTTAAACCCATGGAACCGCCAGTGGGATTGGTTGTTTTCCAGGATATGAATTGTGAAAAAATTTAAGTTGCACAGCTTCAACCCAGGAACTTCCTGCCTTTAACTGTGGTAATACATTTAACATACAAATAATAAACTCATAATCCACCAGCCTTAACGCACGATATTGAGCATCGCAAAGAGACATCCCTCATGGCTGGGAGACGGCCTCTGCTGTAGAATGTGCAAAGTATGAATGGCTTCCATATCCCATGTCAACTATGTCTGTTTTGGTTTAATTGCATCAGAACAGAGTGCTTTGTCAAGTTAAGTGGCTGTCTAGGCCAACAGGTGAATCAACACAGTATGGCACGTGAATATTGTTTCAACTATGCACGTTTTTTTCATAACGTTTATGGTATAAATATTGACTTCAAACTTTCGCGACTGCAGGAATTCATGTTTTAATTATTTTTCTATCTACACTTTACCGAAAGAACCAAAGAATACGTTTACGGTATACATTTATTTTATTTTCATAGTAACCATATTAATGCACTTAATATATTTCGAAGAGGACATTTGCACTGTAGTGATTTCTTACATTAGTTACTAATTTTATTAACATACAATATAATCCCTGATAGTTACTGTAATTTACGTGAAATTAAGATAATATAGATTCATCAAATGGTATTTAAGCGAATGGAAATATAAATTTGTACTGACATTTCATAGCTTGTCACAAAAGCATTACAGTATTAGCTAATGATGCATTACTGCTACAGTTTATGAGTAATGAATATCGATTTATATGGTCGCAACAAGCTTTACATGGTCATTTGTAAAGCATAATTTTGTAATGGAACATGATACATCTGAAACTAATGATGAAAAACATCATCGGAGTAATACATCTCATGCTGTCGTAACGTGCTTTTAATGCAACTTTTGTCTTTGTTATACAATGTATTAGACCCATAATGTGCTTGTCGTCTTCTGCAAAGTATTTCACTGATATTTTACGTGTTTTTTTTAATACGTCTATTTTCAAAAACTTGTAACTGTAAGCTTGAATAGTGTCTGAGGTTTGTCAGTTTTTAATTATCACACGTTTTATAATTCCGTGTTCTTTACATTCGCGTATTATCAACACACCACCAGGATATTAATCAGATCACTTTGATTTTTAACACCGGGCTGTTGAAAGAATATAAGTGATTGTCTAAGATGAGGGCGATTTTACGATTTATCTCAAATGCTATGAATGGAAGTGTTATTTCAACACGTTCCTTCGGAGTGGGCAGGTAGGAAGTTGATTGGACAGCGCATTCGTGCACGACAGAAAGCTCGCGGTCACGTGACGCACTTCAACCAATCCGGGAGTGTACATGTTTGGGAGGGGTTATGCACGACAGACAAATAATCCCTGGTGGGCAATGTGGAACTGTTGTTCCTACCTGTAAAATTCATTTGTAGCTTAACTGACACTGAAAACTAATGGCGAGTACATTACTGTAAACCTGTTTGCAGTAGAAATAGATGTTTAAATACACCAATGACTTGATTTTTTCAAACTTTTAAATGTTTTACTGGATATATTGAACTCTTGTTTTTAAAATTACCTTAAGTATTTTTTTCATACACTGTATCTTAGTTTTTCACAAAAAATATATAAAATGTGTTTTTCAGTTTTTTTAGATTTTTGTATCGTTAAATATCCAGTATTCATATTTTTACGCAAAAGTTGTACAATATTCAATAAACAACAAAAAATATCGTCAGCTCCGTTTACTTTTTATCTAAATTTCCCTTGCAAAAATAACATGTTTAATTCATGACTTCTTTGGCACATACGGTAATGTCCTTTATACAATCTCAATGCAATACATTGCTGCTTTGGCAAGGGATACTTGGATCCAATTTACAGGTGTAATGATTTACTCCCCTCGCGATTCAATTACCTGTCGTGACTGCATTATACTTTGATGTTTAAAAATCCATTATTTTTTTAAGTGTGGTAAAGTGGCATTCAGTGGCTGGATCACGCGAGCCCATTACATTTACGAATAAAAAAAAAACACCTGAGTCTTAGGCACTGTATTAAGTGGACTGGTATCGCTGTAATTCCACGCAATGTGCTCAGAACCTGGCGACTTGAGTTTGGTCATGGCTAACATCAGCGGCGAGTAATATCTAAACCAGTTCTGATTCCTCCATTCACCAGTCCAGCGTGAAGTATGGTCAAACAACCTCCACCATTGACACAGTTTGTGGAGGCCTTCATCCAACACGAGATTAACGAAGTTCATATTCTTCGGTTCTTTCGGTAAAGGCACGTAGATAGAAAAATAATAATAAAAATTCAGTGAATAAAAATGTAATTTATAAAAATTCAATAAAAAATATGAAAACCAATAATGTACACTGTAGCCTGGTTCTTAATCGGAGTGAGTATACTGGCAGCCTGGTTATTAAGTTTGATGAGTGTACTGGCAGTCTATAGTGTAGACTGTAGCCTGGTACATAACCTCGGGGAGCATATTGCCAGTCTATAATGTCGATTTATTCTTGTTTTTTTCAGTAATAAAAAATAAAATAAAAATTATAAAAAGTAAATAAATAAATAGCAAAAACCACGACGTTTCGATCACAACACAAGCGATCGTCTTCAGGAGGAAAGAAGATGATCAGCTAAGGTAACCGTTTATAGAGGTTTCAAAAATGGGCGTGGCACAAGAGCAAAAGCTCCTGTGGGAGCAATGAAGTGGGCGGGGCATATGTGCCCTGGAGTCAGAGAGCACCAATGAGAAGCACGGAACATGCAGTGCCACAAAGCGTCTCCGTGTCAGAACGAAGTGGGCGGGGCACGTGTGCCTTGGGGCAAGACAACAAGAAAACGACACAAATCAGGTCATGACTTAGCCTGTGCTCCCCCGACAAGATAACACAAATCAAGTCACGACCCAAAGTGGTTGATGACATATTTCCAATGATTGCTGAGTTTTAACCATCCTCTCGGTTGAAATTGTCTGTGTCTGTATATATGGATGGCTTCATGAACGAATCTTTGTTGATAGCCAATGGGCTTGCAAAGTACCATCGTCTTAGAGAAATCTATTTCGTGTGAGCCAGCCGCATTAAAATAATGATCAGCCACGGCAGAAGTATTGGTCCTGCCGTGTTTCAAATCTGACTTATGCTCACGAAAAACGGTCCGAGACATGTCGCTTAGTTTCCCCAATGTAACTGCTGCCGCAGATACAGCTTAGTTTGTAGACGCTGGGATATTGCATGTCAGGAATCTTGTCCTTCACATATGGGATCAGATCACGAATTTATGTACTGTGTTAAATCTGACCTGGATCTTGTGTTTGTTCATGATTTTGGAAATCTTTTTGGTTAACCCCGCTATGTATGGCAAGGTGATGGTTTTGATTGGATCCTCAAATGGCTCCTTCCTCACGGTTGGGGTGATGGCAGATTGGGTAGTCAGAATATCCATTCTCCTTGAGAGCTTGGTGTATGTGTTTAATTTTACATGGTTAGGTGTTCATGGTCGGAGATACATTGAGCTCTATGATATAGCGTTTTGATGACGGAATTCTTCTGGGATGGATGGTGGTGGGAATCAGGTTTTAGGTAGGCGTCAGTATGGGTTACTTTCCTGTAGACAGAATGCCTGGATGGTGTCCGCCTAAAAATTTTCCTAGAAAATATTGGAGAATCCATTGGGGTACCTTAAGTGTGTTTGTAGAATGCTCCATTCAAGGTGAATTATGTATTGGTGAGGCAGTGTCTCACCAGGGCCGGTACATCAGCATTCAATCCTTGTTGGACAAAATCTTGAATGATTGCAATGGTATAGGGCACAGAGACTTTGGTGAACAAAGAAACTACATCGAAACTAACCAGCAAATCACCTGGGGACAATGAGATATCAGGTGAGCTGAGTTAAGTACAGAAGAAGTGGTCTTACCAGCGAATGGCTGCATGGTCTCAGACAGATATCGGGCCAGTTTGTAGGTGGGTGAGCCAATGGTGAAGACGATGGGACGAAGGGGTGTACCTTCTTTATGGATTTTTGGTAAGCCATATTATCTGGGTGGTCTAGCAGCAGAAGGTGTTAAGGAAAACCGTTTGGTCTGTTCAATTAATGAAGCTGAATCAGTGATTATACTGTTCGTTTTTGTAACGAGGCTGTTAGTAGGATCTATTGTGATTTTTGTGTAGCTACCATCATTAAGTACTGAATTTTATTGTACGTGGTTTTGTCCATAATGACTGTGGCATTGCCCTTGTTGGTTGAGAGGATGACGATATCATCCCTCTTTTTCAATTGAGAAAACACAAACCGCTCCTCCTTACTGATGTTGCTGGCTGGTATCTTAGCGCTTTTGAGGGTTTCAGCGATTTCAGATCTTGTCTCGTCTGCAGCGATGTGTCCCAAACCCTTAAGAGCTACATTGACCTGGGCAACAATTTCATCCACTGGTATGTTTGGGGGTGACTGCGAAGTTCAACCCTTTAGCCAAAACCGACTTCGACCATCGGAAACTGGGCTATTATTCAGATTAATAACCTTGTCAACATCTAACTTTTTAATGTGTGGATCTGGTTTCTTCTTGTAAAGGATGTTGAACTTGGAAATCAGGTTATCTTTACATTTAGCTGACATTGTAGTGGCTGATGAAGCAGTCATGTTATCTACATGTTCCCAATGAGATGTAGACATTTTTCTGTCAATGTTAAGTGTAATTTTAAGAGTGTCTTGTCCACATGATATAGTTCAGTATGGAGAAGTCTAATTCTGAGATCAGGGCCAAGCCAGCCCTGAACAAAATTACTTGGCATTGGAAGATGTGACAGCAGAAGTCCGTGTAAATGAGATCGGCATTACCTTAGAGTCGCGGCATCTCTTCAGAAATGTGAGTGACTCGATCAGATGAGCTTTCTTGTCTCGGAGTTTGTTAAAAGATCTTATGGTTATGTGGAAACCCTCCCGGTGGAGGCAGTTAAATTTTGACTTAAAACTTTTCTGACTGCCGGAATTCATATTATTTGGTTCTTTCAGTAAAGTCACGTAGATAGAAAAATAATAAATATAAAGTGAATAAGAGTGTAATGAAAATTAAAAAAAAACATTAATGTAGATTGTAGCCTGGATCTTAATTGGAGTGAGTGTACTGGCAGTCTATAATGTAGACTGTAGCCTGGTCATTAAAAAAATATTGACGAAGTTATATAAAAGTCCTGATGCAGTGGTACATCAGCATTTAGTTTATCCAATTGATATTGGCCTCTGCCATGGAAATGTGAAATTTCCATAATTAAGTGTTGTATGCATTTAATGGGGAATCCACCTTCTTTATTAAATGTAAAAAGAAACCCACCAGGCTCTTAAGTGTTACCCATGGTCTTTATGCCACCGTAACAATTATTATGTATTCAAGTGCCACTTTGTAGTAAGTCAACATAGACTGTTCCATGGATGAACTTGTCTTGTCATAGGAAAGGAATTTCCACCAATCATTACTGCAAGCAGATCTCCACCTCATTAGGCAGGGATACACTTTCACTGTTTGACCTGAATAATGCATAAGTGTTATCAAAAAGTGTGGAATGTGTTGAAAGTGTCATTGCCAGTGCCACCCTCAGATATTAAAATAAATAACAATGGGCTATCATGTGTTTACACAACATCTTTATTATCACAAAAACAATGATACGTAAAAAGTTAGCATTGATTGTCCTATAAATGCATGTAGCCCCTGCCACGGTAAAGTGGAGTTCCCATTACTCAGTGCTGAACACAATGAGCAAGAAGTAATTCTTACCTATACACTTAAAACAAAATATTACAAATACTGTATTATTCTATCATGCCGTGCCCACTCCTGCTCAGCCGAGCCATGATAACGTGGAATTTCCACCACTGGGCTGTGCACATAGACACCCCATTCCACCCAGCAGGAATCCACCCTCACCTGAACACCTAAAACACAAATAATTGCGCAATAAATCACAACCCCATTAATTCCGCATTACACCTTCCCGTCACCCCCCAAATTTACATTATTTTCCTCCACCACTCATGTATCAAGAGCTCAAACGCCTTACCAGCAGTAGCAGACTGCATTACACACGATACAATGTAATAATACACCATTATGAACTCAATACACAAGTCAACTGTGTTACTCGCGGTCAACATTATTGGTCATCAACCCAATCATGGGGATTTCCACACCCATCTTAATCCAGCAGGACGCCATCCTCACCTCAGCACCTAAACAATATCAAATTATTATAGAAATTCACAACAACCAGGTCTAATAATTGTTTTTCTTCATCAGCAGTCATGGGAATGTGGAATTTCCACACCCATCTTTATCCAGCAGGCAGCCACCCTCACCTCAGCACCTAATTATAATCGAATTATTATACTATGTAACATAATTTTTGTCCCTGGGTAGTGTTATTTTTTAATTGCTTATGCCTAAAAAGTATAGAAAATGGCTATTATTCACCATAAACTTTGCTTTTGTGACCAGGACTTTATGTGAAGGAGTGATACAAACGCACACGTTTTCTCATTGAAAATAGGAAAATTTCAAAATATCACTGTCCTGGTCACAAAAGCAAAGTTTGTGGGTAATAATAGCCATGTTCTGTACTTTTGAGGCATAAGCAATTAGGAAATAACACTTACTACCAAAAAAAATTTGTTATACAGTACAGTGTTATTAATGGAGTGGATTCACTTTGCGTTTGAGTCCTGGTCACAAAAGCAAAGTTTGTGGGTAATAATAGCCATGTTCTGTATTTTTGAGGCATAAGCAATTAGGAAATAACACTTAATACCCAGGAACATTTTTTGTCACAGTGTAATATTTCAACTCACAAGAACAACCAGGTTGAATTGTCATCAGCACTGTAATGGGAACGTGGAATTTCCACACCCAGGCAGCCACCCTCAGCAACAACATCAAATGATTACCCACCCACAAAAAAAATAAAACTGAGACCAACAACCCAGAGTTTAACCGCTGTGTGTGTGTGTTGTGTGCTGCTCACAACCTCTCACCCAACCTCTGTCCCTCCACTCACAGCTGCCTCAAGCCCCAGTGGCAGCAGCAGCAGCACGCGGACGCTACCCACAAGGCAGTTCGCGCAAGTTTCCCTCGCAGCCAGCAGCACCACCACCATCATCACCACCATCATCATCACCAACACCACCACACACCACCACCAAACACCATCAACACCACCACTCATGCGCTCCACCATCGCCTCCCGCCGCCTCCCCGCGACCAATGTGCCGCTGCCATGAGCGGCGGAGGGGGAGGAGGTGGCGCCGCCGCCGCGAAGCCACCGCCGCCGACACCGCAGCAGCAGCAGCAGCAACAACAACAACAGCCGCAGCAGCCACAGCAGCTGCTGCTGCCGGCCAAGCCTTGCCGCTACTACGCCAAGGACAGGACGTGCTTCTACGGCGACGACTGCCAATTCGTGCATGACGATCCGGACGCAGTCAAGCCCGCCGAGGCAGCAGCAGGAGCAGCAGCAGCAGCAGCAGGAGCCGTTGTCGCTGCTACCGCCGCCGCCACCGCCGCCGCGCCCATGGAAGGCGGCGGCCACTTCTTGCAGAGTAAGCGACGGAGGGAGGATAGCGGCGACTCGTCGTAATGTCCGCCCCCCCTCTCTCTCGTTCGTCTTCCCCCTCCACCATTTCCCCCCCTCCCGCTCACCCCCCCTCACCCCGCCCATCCCCCTCACCACCCCTCCCTCACCACCCCCGCCCCCCTACACCACAACATGGCGCCGGGCCGACCCCCTTTAGATCTCGCAGCGCGGATGGGCGAGGGCGCCACCCCGCGATTGGTCGGACGGCCGCTCGGCAACCAATGGGAGGGGAGCGCGCGAGGGGGCACGCGCGCCGCCTAGGCCAATGGGAGCGGCGGATGGCTCGCGGGGTTGCGCGTGCGGACAATGGATTTCGAAGCAGGGGGCGGGGCTGGGGGGCGCGCGTGTTTTCCGCGTGTGTGTCTCTTGTTATTGTGTGTGTCATTTTACAAAAAACAACAACGTGCTGTTATTGAATATTGTTTCGGTGAAATGTTTGTGTTGCGGTTTAAATTGCACCTCATTGTGGATTGTCCCGCAGATGTTGCCCCCCTTCCCCACACCTTAATCCGAAGTGATAGAGTAGTGTTGTTGATAATGGTGGTGGTAGTCGTGGTAGTAATGGTGAATGGTTATGGCTGTGGGTGAGGGTTATTGAATATAGCAGCAGGGCCTCTCCTGGGCCTTCTGTTGCCCAGCATGGCGCACGCATGTAATGCTATCACTTGTTTACGTTTGTTTATTGGCGCCATAAGTCGAAGCCTTCATGCACAAACGAGCAACTTGACGAGCCGTGGGAGGAAATAGCTCGTTTTTACGTGGAAGTGACCATTCCTGCACGTTGCAGCTACTGTTATTTGTGATTGCAATCGGCTATACTAGACTGGGATGGAAACTATAACCAAATATAATCACGAAAATGTGTTCCCTTGGTGGTGGACAAGCTGTTGTGTTGGCGATCCGAAAATTCCATCTTCCTGTCAAGACTAGTGGGCCCATATGGAAACCATTGTTTTAGGGTGCTCTTCCAAAACTGCTGTACTGTGGTAGCAGTTAAAATCTCTCAAATGTGCGTATTAAAAAAACAACTAGTGTTAACCTTTCCGACAAACATTTATCGGTGGTCCCGAGGCCTTGGTGAAAATACCACGTCCTTGGACAGCCTAGTCTATGTGGGAATCGCTTTTATCATCAACAACCATTGCATATCCACTGCTTGATGAAACCCATTCCTCGGTAACACGCAGCTACAATCCATCGGCACTTCACACAAACTGGTCTTTGTTGTCCACCTGAACGTGTTCTCTCCCTTGGCCGCATTCCGTGTTTAAATCTGGCTCGCTCATCCGGCCATCCATCCATCACCTCTAGCCACCCGTGTCTCTCGCTTACGTCCATTTACTTTTATTCCAATGAGACGTTTCTGATTTGTATTTGTTACCTTCATCCGTGCGTGTTTATTTTCCTTTGTGAGTGTGTGTCTCAAATTCCAAGAATGCATCGCGC
The DNA here is from genome assembly GCA_014621495.2 of Entosphenus tridentatus. NCBI lineage: Eukaryota > Metazoa > Chordata > Hyperoartia > Petromyzontiformes > Petromyzontidae > Entosphenus > Entosphenus tridentatus. The sequence continues at coordinate 2,829,216 of CM025611.2, forward strand.
TGTGCTTCTTTGTACACTTTTTTGCAGCTTTTGTTTCATTTCCTTTGCCAGTGTCCACGTTTCTGATCCAGTTTCGTAGCTGGAAGTGTGTACACTGAGCACTTAAAAGTTGGTGCTTTGGCGGTCCTGAGCCATCGGTTTAAGTTGCACGTTCATTCGGTGGGTCCAATCTGTCCGTCTGACCGCCACGATTGTTTATAAAGAGTAAGAGTGATAGTGCGGAATTTCTTTCCATTGTTTTGGGTGACTGCACTTCATTCCAACCCATTCCAGTTCACATGGCATTGTCAGCAGTGCACATATGGTACAAGCAGAAACGGAAACAACGTTGCCACCATGATCACTGATAACATACTCGTGACTAACATATATCGGTCATGAACTTAAGTTTCGAACATTGACTTTCACGACGTATAGCTTGCACTGTATGCTGTGTTATTCAGGTTAACACGTAGGCTTTTACGGTCAATATCCATACGGTTTTTTTGAACTCCATAATAGAGGTATTTAAAACCGAAACATGAGGATTTCTCCACAACTCTGCTGTCGCCTGATAATGCGAGTTCTTATTACTGGCGAAACGTCGAACTCGAATTGTAAATGTCGAGGGTTTACCTCTCCAACACACCGGTGTGCTGAACTAGTAGAGAACTGGCATGTAACGTTTACATGACAAACCTTAATTATTGGCTGTGTCGGCTGGTGGCGGGTTTAACGACACATTTAGTTTTACGCGATCTAACCCAAAAACCTCTTATGTATTATTCAGTTACAATGCAGTATCGTTAGTTTGGCATGTTTTCATTTGCAAGCCATTGTTTAACGACAGCACTCTTAAAACGATTTCTGTGTGCCTGTTGCCAATGCAGTCCCATATGTTTCGTGAACTGAGAAAGGAAGGACGTCATAAACATCTCCCCCCCCCCCCTTCTGTAAATAATAAAATTATTTGTAAATGCTTTTTTCCCTATTTACCACCGATTACAAAGTACATAACGCTTCACCATCTCCACTTGCCACGCAAAAATCCAAGAGTTGGCGTCAATATCTTGCTATTGTCACGCATCACAGGACATACGCAGCTTTTTTTTTGCCAACCTATTGCTGGTTGATGGCCTCCCCACCATCGTGTCACTCGTGGCACCGCTGTTGTTTCACCATACTTCACGCTGTTCAGCGTGGCTCGGTGAAGGCAGGTAGCATAGATGCAGCAGCATAGACGTGCAAGTATATCGATACATCTTCCACTCTGCGACTCGTGTAGCCTTGGAGTGGACCATTACAACCCTGCTGTTCATAGTGGCCACCCATCCTGAGTTGCTTCGGATAATAGGCGTAACCATACTATCACATCACAATGTGTTCATTAATGACTACAATTCACTGACTTGAAAATGCTGGGCTAATTCATGGATGGGGTGCCTCAGTATATCTATTTTTTTGGCAAACACCATTTCTATAAAGGAAATATAAAACAAAGGTGAAGAAAATATATACTGAAAATTGGAAGCAAATTCAGGAATGCACAATCCAGTTCTCCATGAGTTACTTGACAGCAGCAAGCGGGGACTGACTTGTGCGTCACGTTCCTGCGTCGCATTGAGATGCAGCTAACGACAAGTCGGCATTACTTTGCGTGATATTTCATTTTAGAGGTTGCAGAGTGAGATTTTAAAATGTTCACATTTTTTTCGTAACATTGTGTCTGGAAACCCTGTTGTAGGCGGGACCTTGCATATCCGTCCACTATTTTGAGGATACGTGTGAACATTTCTGCAGATATTGTCAATCATTTGCTTTTGCTTCAATCCGTCGTCATGTGTTTGTATTTGCATGTTGGCATCACCATTATTGGCTACAGTATTTTCAAGATATGTGAACTTTTAGAAAATTGTGCAGCAAACATGAGATTTAATATTGATGCCATATTATTATGCTACATTGTTCATGTAGTAGCATTTGCGTAAATATTTGCGTAATTTTTTATATTAAATATCACGGATCTTTTTTTTATATCCTGCATTTGCATATCTTTTTATTTTTCTCTCGTAAATGAAAGTACGTAAAGATGTTTAAAGTGTGTGTTTACTTGTGGTATATTTATAAATTGACATATGGTGTTGGAATGCAAATTATTTTAAATATGCATTTTCCATTTTTATATTTATAACCAAATCACCCAGACTTTGCATGACCTTGCCAGATCTCGGAGTGAAGTCTGATAGAGCTTTGGATGGGTGAACATCGCGCACAAACAGGTTGTCATGGGTGCTGCTGCAGGGCTGACATGGTGGGCAGCAAAGAACGGTGCAGCAACATCTATACATCGACTAAATGTCTATGCTCTATGACTATTGTCCCCACCTTCCTCAAACTACACTAACCATCTTGGTGCAGTATGGTGAAATAACACCCACAACACTGACAGGTGTGTCATTCCACTCAACAAATAGCGGATTTACAAAGGGCTACACATGTGTGAATGGTGTTTGTAAAAGTGGTAATAGTCTAAATGTTGAGAATTAGTGGCAAGCAATGGCTTTATGTGCATTTAACTGACGTGTTAAGTTTGTCACATCCTGTGTTGGCCTGGCTGTGTGTGTGTGTTTCAGTCCCATTGCTGGAAGGTGGAGGAGTACCAGATGGGAATCTTCCCAATTCCTTCTTCAGCAGCAGTTTTATTGGCGTGAATGGTTTTGGCGGAGGAGGGACCGGAGACGCCAAATTCCCCGTCATGGCGGTATCTCTCTTCTCTTTCGATTGCATCTCAACAACATCGAACCTCTGCTGATAGACATTACAGTCCTTTTCAGCACTGACATTTTGTGAATGCTGTGATTTTTATTGAAAATTTTTTTTCTGGCTTTTCGATAAAAGTTTGTTTTTGCAACCCAATGTTTGTTTGTTTACCTTTGGGTGCTTTTGCTCTATTATGACTGTGAAACATTCATGTTTTGGCAAGGATATGTGTGTCAATGCAAAATATTTTCGGTTTCACTGACTTAAATGCAAATGTGCACTTTATTCTTTGATAAACTTTAATCTGCAGTTTTGTCGTGCTTATTAACTGGTGGAAAATAAAGCAGAGATTTCTTTGGACTTGAGCATTCATCATGACAGTGGGTGTATGTTATTGTTCCCATGAAGTATAATTGGATAAAAAACATCGACCAACTTGTATTCTTATTTCCCACCATGCTTGTACTGTAATTACTCTATACTTGTTAAGTGAAAATAGCTTCATTATAAGTGAAAATAGCTTAATTATAAGAGGTAAAGGAAAAGCTGCAGCCCTGCAATTCTTCGCTCGTGCCACCGCTGGTGGAAGGGCCTCTCGTAGAGGGAGATCTAGGGTCCCGTTCAGAGGGTATTTGGCCTTCTTTTCCACACTTGCCAGACTTCTTGGAAGCGATGGGAGTACCCACACTTCATGATAGTGAATACAAATGTTCAAATTGAGGATGGCCACTGCTTGGTACGTGCCTCCCTTGCTATGTTTTAAAATAAGAGGCTCTACCTGCTCCTGTGTGCCAAGATATTTGATTTCATTGTTTCATCTGCAGCGAATGACAAACAGCAGTAGTTCTCCCAGCCTCACTGGAGACAGTGCCAAACTCTACTCGCCTTCAGGGCAAGGTACTGCACCAGTTTCCCACACCACAACATCAATCCTTACCAGTGCTTAATTCACACTTTAATGAATTCGTCAAATGTTGGCTGCATGTGTTACGTCTACTTGCGCTCGCGCATCGGTTATTCAATGCTATTTTGTGGTCGCAAATGATGGTGCTCTTATATATGTTAACCAGAACCTAACTTACGTATTTATCGTCAATATTTAACGATGCAATAACATGCATTGATCAGTGCGTGTAAAAATAGCTTATATTAGGTTTGTGTATGTTGTATGTAATTGGTTTATTTGAACATTGCGGCAACTAATTATTCTGCGTATCTCAGTGGGACAAAACCCATTGATTCTTGAATTCATGTGCGACTCAGAATTGTGACTGCATCAAATTGCGAAGGTTACACAATTGTAAGTGCCTCATGCACGCATAACAATGTCTGATACATTTTACGGTGTCTTTTTTCATTTTTCTCAACAGATTCCATAAATTCTCCAAATTCATCCCTTTTTAGTGACTTCTCAAATCTCAACCTATCTGCGCAGCGGAGAAAGGTGCTTAGGACTCTTATTGACTGTGTTTTGAAGAATAATCTTCATGTTTTGCATTACTGCAACTGTAATACATTTTCACTTGGAGGAAAGTAATTTTTCTTCTTCTTCTTGGTTCTTTCTGACTCTTTGGGGTTTTTTTCGGGAAAGCTACGTAGGTAAAAAATTAAAATACATTTGTACCTACGTGACTTTGCCGAAAAAACCAAAGAGTATGAATCCTTGCAGTCACGAAAACTTCAAATCTAGAATTCATTTTCTGACTTTATTTCCAATTACACAATGTGTTCCATAACCTTTCTTTTCCACCTCTCTCAAAAGGCATAGAGGTCTGTTGCCTGTCGTGGCATAAACACTGCATCGGGTTGACCTTTTTAGATTAGCTTGACTCTAGAGTTACCCGTATTTTTATTCTAATTTTTTGCTTTGAATGTTGAAAGCACACTTTGAAATGCACAGAAAAGCACATAAGTAATTACATGGTCATTATGTTCTTTAAAAGACTAAAACGATTCAGTCTGTTGTTTTGTTGATTGTGGAATATTACTGAAATTATTCATTTCATGCACGGCACCTCTTTTTAGTTTGTATGTAATAAAAAAGTTTTGCCTTTGTAAATGTTTACTGATATTTTCTACACCTCTTATTCCACAGACGCCAAACCCAACAGCCTCTGAGTTTATCCCTAAGGCTGGATTGGGCGCAAGTCCAAGAATGAGCAGCGGAGTGGCCCAATCGCCCATTGCAGGACCATTCTCTCCTGCAATCACCCTGACCCATGCCATGACAAGCCCTTCATCCCTTGCTCCGGGTAGGCACTTTGTGCTGATTTTCACTGCCTTTGTTGACAGTCCTGAGCCATTTGTCAAAATTACTCTCTCGTTCTTTCGTACAGGTGCTACTATTCTGCTTGTATGACAGACCGCATATTATATAAAACTGAACAGCAATTTTGTCTGTGCATACTTTTTATCCGATATTTACGAGCTTAAGAGACGATATATCTGACTTTAGTTCAAATGGTTTGCCTGTAAGTGACCTCAAGACATTTTTTAATTGTGTGCTTTCTCTGTGGACACTTGTTTATTTTCTGGCTTGTCTTCCAATGACAGAGCGGAGACTAAGGGACTTGAGCACATCCCACTGTTCAGCCGATCCGGCAAAAGGTAAGCCCCTCGGGTTTTTTGTTGTTGTCTTATGCCGAGCTGTAAAGCGTACCTTGTGCCTTTGTGTTTTTTGACACAGGGCTGTCTCTCTCAGCTGGATCCTCCCCGCTGCATTCGCCCAAGGTCACCCCGCACACCTCTCCGGCGGCACGGCGCCGCAGTCACACGCCCAATCAAGTCGGCTTTTCCATCGGTGGCGGAGGAGGAGGCGGACCCCATCACCACCACGGCCACGCCAACCCGCACGCGTTGACCCACGCGCACCAGCACCACGTGCACCAGCACGCTCCCCTCCCGCAGGGTCATGCGGCCCACGCTGGCCACGCGGCCCACGCGGCCCACGCGGCCCACGCGGCCCACGCGGCCCACGCTGGCCACACGGGCCACGCGGCTGCTCAGGCGGCTGCTCACGCAGCTCATGTTCAGGGCCACGGCAGCCACGCTCCGCACGGTCACGCTGGCGCGGCCGCCCCCGTCCCGTCCACCCAGAGCTCGGCCGTGGCCGACCCCCTGGCTCAGGCAGCGCGCGTGCAGAACGAGACTGTTGGGGGCACCACCTACTTCTTCACCGACCCGGGACTCAGTCAGCACCCTGGCATGGTATTCCAATTCACTTTTGTTGTTATTGTCAATATTGCATTTATTGTTATAGTGCATAATAATCAAAAACCGGGTGGCGCCTTGGTTTGTGTGTGCGACTTGCAGTATGAAGGTTGCGATTTTAATGAGTACTTTGTGGGAATTGAACAGTGAAACTTGTACTATAGGAATGTGTAATTCCTACCACTGGCTCACGGTAATGAGCAGGGGATGAGCACTATATCCCCCTGCCCATTTTTAAGGAGAAACCACTTAGACTGATATTCATTTTTCAAATGATTTAAGCAGTTTGGAAATCTTCTGGCATGATCGTAGCGTGTATGTAATGGTTGTTCACCGATAATTTTGCTGTGAATTACCCGTAACAGAGATGACCTCGGCAATGTTGTTGTTGCTGTTTATAAGGGTAAACGTGATGTGTAGCAGACAACACGAGAGTGCTACACAAATGAGACGATGCTGTGGGGAACCATTTGGCTTTTTAAACACAATTGCAGCACGCTCGATTTAGAACCTGCAGGACAGTTGCTTGTAATTCAGTACACATTGCCTCCTGAGAGCTACACTGTTTACTCTTTTAAGTGGCATTCCCTGGGTGGTTTACTTTTCTGCACAGACATTAATAAAATTAATTAAATCGCTTTATGTGCCACAGTTTTCCTTTGGGGCCAAGATGTACCTTCAACGTGGAAGAGAGTAATAACAAAGATAACTTTGAAATTGGCCTCATAACTAGTCAGAGAGTGATAGTTTAATCTTTTAGTAACTATATTATTTGGTTAATCGCAGCCATGATTGAGATAACATACAGTTGTGGTTACAACTGGAGGAACTTGATCAAATGTAATTTTGAAAGTGGCCTGACAATTGTGAAACATGCTGGAATGTGCAATAGTGATACCACACTGTGTGTGGGGGCAGGCGGGTCTGGGTGTGCGCCGCTACTTCTCCTTGCCTTTGTTTACAAGTCGTAGTTTTTTTAATGTTCTTTAAGGGGCGACAATATAAACACGTAAGACACTGTTTCCTTGGCTAGGCCAAGTTTCGTCACGCATGTGCATTAAACCCAACGAGCGGGGCTTTCTCCCAGGAGCTCACAAGTTCATGGGCACCGTATTTTCTTGTCGGGATTCAATGAGACGGTGCGCTCTACATTGCTGTACTCAAATCTAAGGGACAGCTTGTTGCACTGTGTTAGATATGTTTTTTTTAAGTGATGGAATTTAACTTGCCAATGACCAAATCACCTGGAATGTACGCAATCTTATCAGATTTCGGAAGCCAAGTTGGATTGAACTGTAGACATTGCTTGGATGGGTGACCACCAAGCACAAACCAGTTGTCGTAAGGCTTGCAGGGCTACGTTGGTGGCCAGTTGAAGGCAGTGCAGCAAAGTCCTTTGTTGGACTGTACTTTTGTGCTTCTGTGTCTATGCTCACTACCTTCATCCCATACCAAATAAGCGTGGTGAAATATGTCCAAATAACCCTCACAACTTACACAAGCTGGACAAGGGAAGGCTCTCATTGAGCAAACGACTGACAAAAGGGCTGTGCATGTGACATGTACATTAAACAAAAATCGATGCTGGAAGCCTGTATTCTTGGTGGCACAGCTGTTTGTTATAAACCATATCTCGTGTATAATAATGTGTGCATAGTATATAAACATATGTGCTCTCTTTTAGTGCTGGTAAAGGTAGTTCTGATATTTACATGGCATTAATCATCTATAATGAATATTTATAATTCCCTTTACCTTAATTTTGCCCACAAAACTCACTGAGTGTCAAGGCTCTTATTCAGGAGGGTCTTGCATTGGGATATTTTACGAATTCTGTTCATGAGTGTTTTGACTTGTGGAAACAGACTGGATTATCTCTCACAAGCACTAGTACAGCTTGATTGAATGTTCACTCATACTTACTTAACCATATGAATGTATTGGCGGTGCACCGGTGCAGCAGAACACACCGGTCCTCATGAACTTCTAAAATCTAAATTTTAACTGACATTCGTCTTCCGACTGCTTCGACATCACGAGAACAGATTTTGACGCACCCCACAAGATTTTCTTACCGGGGTTGTGAATCGCAGGAAATTAATTATCGCTAAAATGTTGATTTTTTTTATTCTGCGCACCGATGTACCGCCAATATGTTCATTTGCGTAACAGTGAATTGTTGTTGGCAGGTTTTCCCTTCCTATCATGTGTATCCTTCTCCCTCGGCGCAAGTGGCATACATGCAGCCCAAAGCGAATGCCCCTTCTTTCTTCATGATGGACGAGCTGCGGCAGGTGTGTTTCACTCTTCTCACACGATGGCACTAACCTCAACGTCATCATCAGCATACCGCGATAGAAACTTCAGCCATTTGAAAATATTTTTAAAACACACACATTGTTATCATGAGTTTGTAACAAAAAAATCAGTTTTGCGATGGGATGACTCTCATTCAAACACCGGTGGTGGTTTGTACTTTTTTTCCACACGCCGTGGACGGTAACTTGGCAGTAGATGATGGTTCTTTTATAAGCAACGGTGCACTATAAAAACTAGTTCCTTTAGCAGTATGTTACGCTGTATTGCTACTAATTTGAACAGTGCCCTTTAAAAACTGTTTGAGAGTTTTTATACTTAACTGGCCTCTTCCCTCAGGACATTTATGGAGGCCTAATTTCCCAATAAGTGTTGTTGATATTTAATAACCTTATGAAAACACAAACGACATTGCCCTTCATATTCATTGCAAAAGGTGGTGGTTTGGCTTATAAAACTGCCAGCAACAGGCCTCGAGGGTAGGAACTTTAGATCCATCACAATATAAACATGAAACCCGCTGCTTATAGTATCTCGAGAAGGCTTCTGCACGGCCAAAATTACTATGAGACACTTTTGTTATATGGTGAATGTAGGTGGCCTGTGATATCGTAGGTAAAACTATGCTTACTTAGTGTTCGCAAAAAAACTTATTGCTTATTAATTTGCCAAACCGTATTTGCACTCGCAGCGTAGTTCTCTAGAGAAAATTGTCCAATAGTTCAAACAGAATGTGTACATTTTTATTAAATAGGATTTTTATTTTTGGCAGGATCTAATCAACAGACATCTCTTAACCATGGCTCAGATAGACCAAGCTGAAAACCCAGGTAAGTGTTTTTTGCCACGCAAATCCTTTGAATGTACTGTAGCACACGTAATATTTTCTTATCTTTACCCTTGCAGCTTTCATGTTATTGGTTTTCATTGCTTCATGAGTGTACGTGTGTATGCCATGAGGATGTCTGATTTTACTTGGTTCGTTGCATTGTTAGTTGGTTCGGAACACTGCACATCCTTTTTTGGCAGATGTGACCTCTTGGTCAGTGACCGATGCCTGATTTTCATGTCTGCTAATGTGGTTACATTGGGCAAGCCTTCACGCATCAAAGCATAGTTATTGTATATAATTTCAAATTAAAGTGGCCTAGTTCCTAAAAATCAGTCTTGGTGTGGACGGTGATTTGTTTGCAAGAAAGTGTTACATATATAAAGCAAATGTGTAATAAAAAAAATCACTCGTGTTTTGTGTGCCCTGCACTGTATGGAAGTTGAAGTCGTGTTCAGATTGACATTTTAAAAATAAAAATTAACAACACACGATTGCTTAATCAAAGGACAATGCATGCCACTTTTGCGTCCAGTTTTATTGCGTGGTGTACTTGCATATAATTGCAGAACCCATGGATATTTTGCATTCAAGAGATGGTACAATTTATTTTTAAATAGGCTTGAAGTCACAGATTAGATTATAATTCAAGTAAAAAAAATGGTGGTACTTTGTATAAACCGTCACATTTATTGCCAATAGTTGAACTTTAAAAGCTGATTTCACATCACAACATTATCAAGATTTAGTCCTAACCTTTAAGTTTCAACACATCGTTGCACGTATAATATCAGTTGAGCATGCCTCATTGTGTCACAGCCTCCAGGCGAGAAGTTTCATATCAGACGATATTGCTAAACAACCACGGGCTCCCACATTTTCCATTTTCAGACATCCCAGCAGAGGTCGACAACTACCACAGTCTGTTTCCACTGGAGCCACCACAGACGAACCCAATGCAGAAGTCTGGTACCTTTGGCTACACCACCACCTGCTACAAGGCAGTCAGCAGCAAAGATGGCATGGCTTACTGCCTGCGTCGAATTCACGGTGAGACGTTTCAAGAGTTCCGCTGAAATCCATGCTCGGAGACAATTCGTTTGGAGGCAGAGGTTTATTTTACCAGCTTTGGTGTAAGATTATGCATTGACAATATGCGTACACTCTAAAATTCATGCTAGGATTCTAGTTTCCATCTTAATATAAAATAGCCTCAAGCGCATAAAGGCTGTCGAGCTGAGATTGCATCGGTACTTAATTTTTTTGGGTTCCAGTTTTATATTTTATTCTGACAATTAAATATTGTGCATGTTGTAATTACATACAAATGGCCTGTTTACGAACGTGTTCTTTTCTAAAGTTAGTATATTTCGGTGTCTTTTTTTGTAATAGCTTTGCTTGCCAATATTTAATTTATATCATTAGATTATGTTTCATATTTAACACTTGTGCTCTTGGATGATAAAGGTAATCCTTTTCACGGATGAACACAATAAGGGCAGAGATTGATGACGTAATCTTTCCGCACGTAAGACATGAGTCACCGAAAGCTGCGGGATGAGTGCTCTGCGCAAATGTATATGACTGACACCTCCACATTTGTATGCCACCTGTTCATAACTTCTGCCTTTGGGTTGTGTGTAGGCTACCGTCTGACAAACACCAAGTGCATGATTCTCATCGACATGTGGAAAAAGCAACAGCACTCTAACATCGTGGCCTTGCGAGAGGTTTTCACCACTAAGGCATTCGGCGAACATTGTAAGTCTTGCTGTGCTTTCCAGGAGAGAGACAAAACAATATTTGAAAACATATTTGCTGAACATTGGCTCCTTTCTTTAAGATGACTCCTAATGTCTGTTGAATTGTGAAAATATGGTTTCACTTCATTGTCATTCATTTCCTAGCATGCATAAGAAGTGTTATTTTTTTTGGTCTGCTTAATCAGATTTTGTTGTTGTTGCATTAAATAAATAATGATTGTGGCTCAAGCTTCCTCGAATCTGTTGAAAAGGATTTCAGGTGGGCTCTAATTGCTGATTTTCAGCGTTAATGTCTCTTGAGGAAAATGGGTAACATCTGGCATTCTGCAGTACAATATATGCCTTTACGTTTATGTAAGCGTTAGTGTTTAAACAAAACACAAATTATTTTGCAGAAATAGAAACACCATGTTTATTATTGGAAGTGTTTACGATTATTTTATGTAGCCCCTAATTACTGGCGTTTAGCATCATTATAGTCCTAGATTTGAAACTTTCGTGACTGCAAGGATTCATATTCTTAGGTTTTTTCGGTCAAGTCATGTAGGTAAAAAATTAAAATTAATAAAAGTAAAATAAAATCAAAATCACGACGTTTCGGAGGCAACACAAGCTTCCGTCTTCAGGTGGAACAGTCACAGCACGATAGCTGTATCACTTGATAC
>CM025611.2:2841137-2875765 GCA_014621495.2 Entosphenus tridentatus
TTTTATTTTACTTTTATTAATTTTAATTTTTTACCTACATGACTTGACCGAAAAAACCTAAGAATATCATTATAGTCCTTGTAGAAATATAGGTACATCAGGCATTCTGCAGTAAATGCATTCGCTTTAATATAAACATTTTGGGTTTTTTTAACGAATACTGTGATTTTTGCAAAAACAGACATACCACACTCACCGTCGAAGTGATTATGCTGCATCGTCATTGGTGTAAAAAAAAACACAATGTTTTGCAGCCCTTGTGTTTGCGCACGACTTTCACGCCGGAGCTGAAACTCTCATGAGCAAGCACTTCAGTGACCCCAACGCAGACGCCTTCTTCAACAAGAGAAAGTGGGGTGAGAGCACCGAGCACACTTCGCCGATGTGCACATCACAGAGACGCTTGTGCTAATTTCTCACAAACCATGAAGTCTGCATCAGAGCAGTAGAAAAATGTCAGCCATATCTAGTGGATGCAGGGATCCGATTTCTGCTTTAGGTTAGAGTGGGCCAAGATGCCGTTCGATTCCATTCTTACGTTTGGCTATTTGCTAAGGAGCTAATTGCCTATGTCAAGATCTCCTGGCCACGAGGGGGCTTCAGGAGAGAGTTTGTGTAGTTTTGCTATTCCTCCATTGAAGGTGCACGGACTACGGTGGTTTCCTATATGGTCCATAGTTTGTGTTGTGTGGGCACAGTTGCACTGGCTTGTCTTTAATGAAGGAGATATATCCATTGGCCTATTCGTGTTCTGATGCGGTTGATGGTACGCTCAGTGTCTTTGAGGAATGCCAAAACCAGGAGGTGCGATGTCTGGGTTTGAGATCCGCGTTGTTCCACTCTGTTCGCCAGCATTCTTTCGGATCTGGGTGACATTCTGTGATGGTGACAGCAGCGCGATCCCAGAAGGGGGATCGGGACTTGAGTTGGTGGCAAGGTACATTGTTGTGGTCTTGGTTAATCAGTCGGCTGGCTTTGGAAAGAAAACGTGTAAACTTACTTGTACATTTACATGTCTGCAGATAATTAATTGGTAGTAGAATATTCGTCACAACCGGGAGCCAGTGGATTAGTTTTGGTTTCAGTGTTCCGGTTTTGATGCACATTGCATTATTTAATTGTGCATCTGGCAGTTTTATGTACAAGCTCCTTGACTAGGTTGGAGCTCAATACTCAGTGGAAATACTCAATTCCACTGAGTAAATCGGTGCCATGGCGGCAGTTGTCAGGACATAAGCTCCAGGTCGCTCCTGCAAGTTTCTTTAGTTTTGCAAGTTTTGCCTGGTGCAACAAGGGCTATGTCATTTGCATATATGGACTTGTGATGTTATGTACTTGGAAGGTCACTTACATATGTCAAATAGTGATGGTGCTAGGATAAGGCCTTGAGGAAGGCCACTGTTTTTCATTCTCTTGCAGTTTTGTTTCAGAGCATCTCATCGAGTGGGTGTACATTAGAACGGCGTCCGTTGATTTAGGCTAACTTCAGCAGAAGGCCATGATGCCAAACAGTGTCATAGGCAGCAGAGAGGTCAGTTTGCTGTTGATTCTGGAATCCAGTTTCAATGAGGGTGGTGAAAGCAATGATCTGTTCACTGCAGTTATGGCCTGTTGGGAATCAGGCTTGTATGGGAGGCAGTTTGGGATCGATAATGGGGGAAAGTGTGGCAAGCATGGCACGTTCCATCAGCCTGGTGGAGGTGGAGGACAAGAGCCATCATGGTCTGTAGCTGGGAGGGCAAGTTGCTGTTTTCCAGGTTACAGTATGGCAATGACTTGGGCTTGCTTCCATTCTTTCGGGATTTTGCCTGTCCTGTGTATGACGGTGAACAATGTCGTTAACGTCTCCGTTTTGATAACGTATGACCGAGGTTTTTGTTAGGATGGTCTTGGACGCACTCTGGGTCGTGTGACTTGAGGGAGGAAGGGCTGTGGGTGGAAAATATTTATATAATTAACACATTCGTATTTATATTTTTTGAGAATTTAGAAGCCACTGATTTTCGATATTTTTGAGTCTTAATGTAATGTAGGGCTCTGAAATGTCACGTATTTGAAGTCTAACTTCCATGTGACTTGTCTTTGTGACTTGCTGCAAACATCTTGTGCATGTTACACACATGATTCGATGCGATACATGCATCGAATCACGTGTGTAAGAATCAATCTTTTCTAATATATGTGCATTGTAATGCGTTAATGTGATTCCCTGGAACCACGGTGGCCGCTATATTCACCGCATGGTAAAAAAAATAATCTATTGTGTGTTGAATCACGACAATCAAAATGTAAGGGTGGTGAATCATACCCCTAACATACAAGGTGTGCCTTTTACAACCTTTGTTATTAACTCTAATCATATGCAATTTTTAAGCATTCATTTGTGTAGCATGAAATAGCATATTTCTTTTGGCCCATGTTAAATATCAAAATGACAAATCTTTATTCAGAAGCATCAAGCAAACTGCTTTTGTGGTAACTATTAGTAACGTTGCCATTTGAAAAAGTGGTTTATACTTGATGAGGAGGATGACACAATGCATATTGCCGGTGAACACTCAAATACCATAAGTTAGGAAGCGGTTAATTGTCTTCCTGTGCGCTGGGGAAACAGCTTGCGGAGAGTTAGTCAACAGAAAACCTCAATCCTACATCACTTCCATATATTTGTCTTCGCATGAGTGGTTGGGCAACTGTTCCTATGAATATCTTCCCAACTGCATTTCTAAAATGTCCACATTGTTGGTTTAAATAAATGCATTTATACAATATTGTTTCAAGAAATTTTGATTCGAAGCTTTCGTGACTGCAGGAACCCATACTCTTTGGTTCTTTCGGTAAAGTCACGTAGGTAGAAAAATAATTAAATGTGTTATTATGTTTCAAGAAAGCTTTATGGTTGATGTTGCCTGAACCACACATTTCTGGTTTCTTTTTGTTCAATTTAACTTTAGGGGATGTGTTGAAGCATGTTTTTTTTAAAGTCTAGTGCTTAACAACAACAAAAAAACCTTCCCTGCTTTGTTCCACCTTGGTTCATGCGTAGAAAGTCGGAACTGAAAAAAATTGTTGAGGTTTTTATTTCCCTAAAATTTAACTCAATTTTCCATTCTTGTAATGTCCCCGAGCAGCATTTTCTTGCAATGCGTATTGAAAAATCAAAATGGTTTTATCGTTACAAATTTAATAAGATTCCCAACTTTTTGGTTTTGTGCAAAAGGTTTCTTCAGTGGGCTTTTTCTGTACTTACTATTTAGTATCCGGTCATTTCTACATTGTAAATCCCATCGTGACAACAGAATATAAATCAAAAGTCTAAGTGTATTACTTGATAGGTATTACTAGTGGTAGGACTGTAATAGAATGACAGTCCCCCAGCACCGCCCCATACCCAGATGCCCCCCCTTCTGCGTGCCCCCCCCCCCCCGCATGGTGTGGGGGCAGTACCGGGGTTGGGCATTCGACTTGCAGCCAATCAAAAGCGTTCTACAGGTTGATCGCTCACTGAATCGTGCAATTCTCTCATATGCATATATAAGAGCAATTTTGGTTAAGCTACCCTTAATACAACTACTATACAATGCAATTTCGTGATGCTGCATTGACAGTGGTGCACAAGTACAGAAAGAACCCGCCAAAACATTAATCAATAGCATTGCCTTAAAGACAATTTTTTGGGCACGTACATTTTTTTATGTGTTATTAAGAAGGGCCATTGCCAAAAGCATGGCTTTTATTTTATTTTAAGGCACTGTTATTGACGAATTTGAATAATGTTATACAACATTCTCAGTAAGCATTTTACAATGGCAATATTCTCAAATTAGCGTTTGCACTGTCCTGCTTTCAGAAATGTTTGAGTTTCAGAAGGCCTCATTCTAAACATCTTTGTTACTGATGTCTTTGAAACTAGTATGCTATGTTCTGACCATATCCACCTTGTACACAATCTTTAAAAATACATATCCAGCTATCCGCAGATATTAGTGGACTTGGCAGTCTACGAGATTGTCGCCATAAAAGAGCCTGTCATTGTTCACAAGAACAGGTCACTGTGTTCTGTGGCTTCATATCAAATGTGGCATGAGAGTATTGTAGAAGTTAACAGTGGCCTTTTAAAAACTCGAAAGAAGGCATAGAGTTTGACTTACCGTTAGTTGGAAATTGCTTTTTACACTTGACTTTACAAATTTGAATAATGTGGAATATAAAAATAGTTTTAAATTGATGAATAATCAGTCTTCTGTTCACATGTATTGAGTATCAAACAATTAATTTTACTAACCATCATTATTAAGACACCGCATTGTTAAGTTGCGATTCCATCGATGTCCATCTCTGCCCTCAATGTCAACTCGATGTATGACATACTCGAAAAGCAATGCCTCCCGTGTTTTATTTTTTATCCTTGTTATGTTCTTTTCGAATATCACACTCGTGCATGTTGAGACACTTAAGACATTGAAAGGCCATATTGCCTATGCCTGCAGGTCAGGTGAACGGACCCCTCCCTCGGCAGCATGCCGGTTTACTGCCCGAGTCTCTCATCTGGGCATACGTGGTGCAGCTCAGCTCGGCCCTGCGCACCGTGCATTCGGCTGGCCTGGCCTGCCGTGTCATGCACCCCAGCAAGATCCTAGTTGGAGGGAAAACACGGTAGGGACTTTTGCCACACTCTTGTCAAAGAATGCGATGCCGTTTATTAGCTGTATTGATAAACCTGTCGCCCAACTGCTTCTAACCGCTGTCCAGCAGTCTTATCCCAGAATACATGGTGAGATATTTGCCAAGCTCTTGCCAAAACAGGGTAACATTTGCTTCGGACGAACAGCTAAAATTAAATCCAGGACAGTTTGGAAGTCACATCTGAGCAATAATTAATTTTGGGTGACCGTTAACATGTATAAATGTACATAATAGCTTTGTTAACCGTGGGATATTAAATAAAATAATTACTTTCATTGTTTTTTATTTGATTGTCTTGGACTGAGGCTCAGTTTAGTAATTTGCTTAATTTAATGTATTAGAGGCACATTGAGCACAGTTTTCATTACTCGGTTGTGGCAATGAATGCACTGCACTGCATCATAACATTAGAGGTTATTCACTTGTGAATACAATGTGTAGTACAGCTGACATGCACAAACACGACTCCACACTTTTTAAACACGGCATATTTTTTTCTGTGCTCGAGTTATTTAATATCAACATTTACATGTTTCTTGCTTGTACACAGTTTTGCATGTTTATTCCAAAAGTAATTAATTTCTGACTTGGACCTGTTCTTAGAAATAAATGTACTCTCAATGGACTCTTCCCTTTTTATAAATAAACTTTGAAAAATAAATTTTCTGAGCACGTTGGCCACTTCTCGGGTTGAATCAGGGGGCATCGCCACACACTTCATTACCAACGTTGTTCATCTGCCGTGCTAATTACCCTGCATCGTCTCTGCATTCCCAATGGCATATTAAACGGCTACGCTTGTACTCTCGTTGCATTAACAGGTTACGTGTGAACTGCGTGGGGATTTTCGACGTGCTCACTTTCGACGGCACCCAAGCGTCCCCGCTGGCACTAATCCCACAGTACCAGGTCAGTGCACGGTGTACACGTGAGACGTGCTTGTGTGGCGACAGCAGCTTCACGCTGGACCTCTCTTTACCACTGGGAGCTCCAGTGATGGGCACTAAGCCATCGTGGCAAATGAGGCATTTCCAGGATACAAATTCCAGAGTTGCACGATTCGGAAAGGGTGCTGTGGTCGTGTGGCGACCCCCAGCGTTTCGGACTGCCACGCTGCGTCTTGTGGTTTTTATTGATGCCCAACTGAGCTCTCATTTATTCTTCACCGAAGTGATATTTCATTTTTTGGACCTTTTTTCAGCGACTGAGCAATTCATGTTGGCAATAAAACCTGCGGAATTTGTGGCTCACTAGGCCGGAGTATTGCACCCTTTAGTTTATGACGTTATTATTGAAAGTAATGGGACCGCGTGTAATTTTCCGCAGGGATATTTAGATATGTTATAGTTTATATTCATACAAAGTTATCTTCTATAAATAGAACATTATAAAGTAATTTTATGTTATTTGCATACATCTTATATCATTAGATATAAGCATGTATTAGCATAATAATCGAGTTTATTCTTTGAATTCGTGCGTATGCATACCTGTCAACTCCTTATCAGTGCGTACCTTATTATAGACCAATTCAGACCTTATTGGTCACCCCGTGCCCTTATAAATCTCAACATTAATCCTACAACGTCCCATCACAAGGGAGAGACACAAACAAACCCCATTTTTTGCCCGTATTGAAACGGCTTCACGCAGTATGGACGCGAAAACTAAATTTCCCTGTACAAGAATACAGGTAATCCTTATGGGTTGACAGCTATGCATATGCCTAGTCACATTATTATGGTTGCAGGAAGATTAAATTGGCTAAACATAGTGTTATTCGTTACATAATGCTTCGGTTTTCAAATCTAATTAGTCAAGTTACAATGTCCATATTATTATAATTATGTTGATAATAGCCATGACTGGCTATTATCAACATCAGAATCGCTGTTTAGAGCTTCACTGTTGTGCCATTCATCAGCAGATCACCGAGCGCTATCTGCAATTATAAAATGATATTAGTTTAAGACAGTACTTGGTAGCGGGGGAGAAGATAATAATAACAATGCCCTTTGTTTGTATATATATAAAAGGGACATTTGTGAGTATGTGTGTCTGTTAAATATGTTTAGCGTACTTCCCGACATGCAACAAACTGGAAATTTGCCATGTGGGTACTTTACAAAAATACACTTTTTTGGGGGGGGGGGGGCTCAATAATGCGTATATTTTTTTCACGGTGACGTCAAATCTGTCACGTGACCCGCGCATGTGGAAGCAGAACGCATTGTAGTGTAGTGGTTAGCGCGCCGCGCTACGAACCCGGCGACCCGAGTTTGATTCCCGCTCACGGCCACCACCGGTGACGATTATTTGAACCGGTCCTGGGCCTCCCCTAGGTCGATGCAGCCTCAAACGAGTAACTGGTGTGGTGTGTGAACATCACCACTGGGGAGACAAAGGCGGCCGGGCGTGGTGAAACCAAGTCCCGGGCGAAGCCGGGTAGTAAAGATAGTTTATCTATAAAAGCCACCTCTTTTTTTCCTTGGTTCATAATTTTGACCCTTCTCATAAAATCCTTGCGCTCCGTGCTTGCAGCAAGAGGATCTGACGACACTTGGCAAGATTGTGCTGTCCCTCTCGTGCAACTCCATGGTTGGGGTGCAGCGGGATAACATTTCCAAGGCGATGGAGCTCGTCACCCACAACTACTCCACAGACCTCAAGAACCTCATCATGTGAGGACCAACACTCTCAGCCATTGCATCGATTCGATGTTTTTCTGTCTGCTTTATTCTCACGTTATGGTTTGGCAGCCATGGCCCCGTAGCAGCATGCATGGTGAATGCTGCTGGATAGAAACATGCGATTCTTGTTCCTCCTGTATTTACTCCGATCAGAGGTCTATTCGATGTTTGCGCAAGCTTTTTACCAAAACAATATAGAAATTGTGTATGTTGGTCACAGTGCTGTTGATTTAAAATGTTCAAGTCCACGAAACAGAAATGTAAGGAGGAGAGAAAATGTCGCCAAGAAAAGCCGCTTGTCAAAAATAATTGGTAAAGACCGCCGGACCGATAAGGTTCTTGGCCATCTTTTCCATTGCGCCTGTGGCTTGGGCTTTTTGAAAACGTTTGCAAATTATCCAGGAGCCGTGTTGACAAAGAAATTGCTTCAAGGTTCAATGTACACACGGGCAAGTCAAGCTGCCGTTGTGAAGGTTACGTAACTGCCGTAGTATAAATGCCACACATACCTCCTTTGTGCACATTTATCACAATTCCATGCTGTTCATTTATACAGGGCTAACGGCTGTGCTTAAAACAGTCCAGGCGAAACATGCACAAAAGTCTTAAAGATTGTTTTGATGGGCTTTTATACCCCAGGATTAGTCGCCACTGAAAGTGTTTTTTTTGCGTGCGCTGCACGGTGGTTATTTTCACGGCGCACCCTGCAGGCACCTGGGATGACGTCGCTGTGGGTTTGAACTTGCAAGAGCTCACGTTTCGCTCTTTACCTTTCATCCTCTCCGCTACCCCTGCAGTTACCTGCTGTCCAATCAGACGCGCCTCCGCAGCGTGAATGACATCATGCCGATGATCGGAGCGCGGTTTTACACGCAATTGGACGCAGCGCAGATGAGGAGCGACATCATTGAGGAAGAGCTTGCCAAGGTATTGTGTCCGCGGTGTCGTATTCTTCTACACCTCCTTTCTGCCGCTTATTAAGTTCTGCAGGTGTCTTCTTGGTTCTTTCGGTAAAGTCACGTAGAAGGGAAATACGCTGCCAAGCTTAGCAGTGTTCATTGGAGAGTTGTATTTCCGACAGCTCTGTTTCTTCACCTGAGGACGGCTGCTTGTATTGTGGCTGAAACGTCGTGAGAATTTTATTTTAAAATTGTATTATTTTATTATTTCCCTTCTACGTCACTTTACCGAAAGCTTTAAATCGAAAAATTCTGGAAGTGTGTTTTGTTTCCACCAGGGGGCATCACCAGCCTGCTTTATCCCACCATGCATGCGGCACTGCAGTGAAAAGTTCAAAGTCTGTTTTTAATGAAGCGTGAGTTTGGCCAGCAGAGCATGCCAAACTTAATCCCACACAATATATATGCAGTGCAATTTTATTTTTAAAGGAAGTTATAAATTAACTAATAATGGATATGTATATAAAGAAAGTGTACAACATCTTAATTTATCACTATTATCATCAGCCATGATTAACCCACTGCTGGATGAGGATTTCCCTTGCAATCTCTAATGGTCCTACAATGCAACAATCCACGTAGCACCTACACACGAGCTGATTTCATCGCTCCATCCTTATTCTCATCCACCAGCCTTCATCCCTTCTAGAAACGCGTCATACCCAAGTTCGCTTTAGTTTCTTAACGTTTAAAATAACGTCTTTAACCAACGTATGTTTTCTAAATTTTGATTTAAAGCTTTCGTGACTGCAGAGATACATATTCTTGGTTCTTTCGGTAAAGTCACGTAGAAGGGAAATAATAAAATCATATAAATATAAAATAAGAAAAATTCTCACGACGTTTCGACATGACTTTACCGAAAGAACCCAAGAATATGTATGTTTTCTAATTCATGTATTCCTCTTTCTGCCTCGGTGTAATTGCACCCATCTACCTCTTTGTTACGTCCCATTTTAAGTTTTTGTTTATTTGATTAACGCTGTTGAATGCCGTCGCCTCGCTTCACATTTACTCTTGCGTGTATGCAGTACATGTGTTTGTATTTACGCTTTGCGGGAGCATTCGCCGTGATGTTTCGGAGCACAGGATGTGTTCAACAGATTTAGGAAGCGGCCCTTTGGTGGGCAGACAGACTCTTGCGCCGCGCGTCTCCCCGTGGCCAGCGGGTTTCTGAGCCAAGCTTTTCCTGTTGTTGGCCATTGCAGGAAGTGCAGAACGGACGGCTCTTCAGGCTGCTGTGTAAGCTTGGGACCATCAACGAGCGGCCTGAGTAAGACATGCCCCTGCACCCATTGGGGACCTGCCCTCTCTGTGCGGTTTTTCCAGCTTGACTTTGTCTGGCAAGGCTCGCTCATAATAAATCTGCCCTCCTTAACATCCCGTGAAGCGGGACTAAAAGGGCGGCTGTATTTTAGTTTCATGCATTCGCCACGTTAGCTGTGTTTTTTTTTGTTTCCCGCGGTACGGATCGGCATAGCTTGTTAATGCAATCGTGTTAAGTACCGTGTTGGAAGCGGCCCAAAGCAACCCACCTCCACAACAGTCCCCATTGACTACCGGGCACTAAAGAATCAAAGAGTTTGGCTCGATATAATGTATGTACTTTGAACAACAAGGCAAACATGTAGTTCAAGCTGGGACAAGGTCCAGATACTCACGTAATGCGCTTTTTATAAAGTTAACCTTGAGCGTTGTTTACAATGCTAATCTATCCTCTCATGTACATACAGTGATGTGTACAGTATTAATATTACATGTAGTGGACAAAAACTCACTACCGAAGTTTGTTACTCTTGTTTATGCTAATTAATTGTCCGACTTTGCAATAAAAGACACATTTGAGAGAGAAAAAAATCCCAAAGCAAATTTACGCACCTTAAAAATAATGAGTCAGTTGCTGCATCCTTTACATTGGGATTTCCCGCATATATGGAACAGCTGTTACACCAGATGTGTGTCGCTTCATGAACCTGAATGTGTGTGTTTTTACTCTGTTCATTGCGTGCATTATTTTTCATGTCCCGTGTGTCCAAGGTTCCAGAAGGACACCACCTGGTCAGAGACGGGCGATCGCTACCTCCTGAAGCTCTTCCGTGACCACTTATTCCACCAGGTGTCCGAGATGGGGGCTCCCTGGGTGGATATCGCTCACATAGTGCAGTGTGTCAACAAGGTGACTTCATCTGCACTCTGCCACGCATCAACATTTACGTCGCTGTTTCTGTGTCGGTCCATTGTTTTACGTGAGAGTATTCGGACAATAGTGTGAGGACATGTAGACTGAGAAGGAAAAATACAATTTTGCTTTCAGAGTTTTGGCTCGATGGCCTTCTTTATGGCGAATTCAGCTATATATATATCACCCTTAATTGCTGTAGTGTTTTTTGTAAAGCAGAAAAATATGCACCCTGGTGTTTTTTGTCTTGTGATGCTGGATTATGTTTTCAGACGTATTGAATTTAATCCCGGGAATATCCATTGTCAGCTGATGAGTACAATTTCCTAGCAAGGTTGAAACAATTACAATTAAAGTTGAAAGCTCAAAGAATGTGATTA
The DNA here is from genome assembly GCA_014621495.2 of Entosphenus tridentatus. Classification (NCBI taxonomy): domain Eukaryota; kingdom Metazoa; phylum Chordata; class Hyperoartia; order Petromyzontiformes; family Petromyzontidae; genus Entosphenus; species Entosphenus tridentatus. The sequence goes on from CM025611.2 coordinate 2,852,032, forward strand.
ATACTAAAACATAAACCGCATGAAACCTTGTAACTTTTTGGCGATGGAATTATTCGTGGAACAGTTTGGAAATTAGCACCGAGTGTGTGCGTCAGTTTAAGCTCATCCGATAGTTCATAGTGTTTCTTGCCATTGTCGTGGCAAAACATAAGGATCCCACGACACTAACTTTTCCAGTCAAGTCAGCTGTTCCGAAAGCTTTCCTTAACTAAAACAGCATGTGTAACATATATTCCTTGGAAAATAGCCCTAGAAAACCCACATTTGTATTTTTTTTTTAAATAAGACCAATTGTATAACTTCGAGATCAGTATTGAATTTACTTGGACGTTAGACAGCACAACCTTTATTCATGAATGGAGCTTTGAAATTATAATTGTACATACTTTATAACGTGTCTTTCTCTTAAGGTATGTTTACAGTCGAAATTGATAGAAACATTTTCTGCGTTGGTAAATGAGTGCACAAGTGCCTAAATTTAAATCGCTATCAGCGATAATTTGCAATTACGGGAACCAATTGACCGGTATTTTACGCATTGGGCGAGTGAGACACATTGTTACTAATGTCAGGGAATAAGATGCCCAGCTCGTATTGTGTATTTGCATCACATTACAGATGCACTGAAGCTATGTTCGGTCTGGATTTGTTGCTGGAACAGCTGCTGGCCAGAAAATGTCGAGCACAAGCCGGCTCGCTCTTAAAATTAGTCATGCTTTGCCTCTCCGGTGAATTTCTGCCAAGGCCTTCAACTTGGCACATCACTGAATCATTACCAGCATTGCGACGTTTAGACAGACGCATTTGTTATATTTTGAGTAAAATGTACGTGTTGTTATTGAAATCGTTTTGTTGTTTGCTCAGGAACACAGCTTTTTTTGTCCTCCGATGCGTTTTTGGGTTGTGCCGCGTGTATATTTTTGCGGCATGATGTCCAACATCGTGCTGGGAGCTGCTTATTGATAGCAAGCGGGAAAAAACGAAATGTGACTGTCAGCCATCGTTCTGAGCAATACACGACGCAACCTGCAACACATCGGAGATCTTTACGGCACAGCTACAAACACCACGCCGTACTTATTCTTGGTTCTTTCGGTAAAGTATTATTATTTCCCTTCTACGTGACTTTACCAAAAGAACCAAGAATATGAATCCATGCAGTCACGAAAGCTTTAAATCGAAATAAAACCACGCCGTACTCTTTAAACACCACGCCGTAGTAGCGCTGTTATTTCCTTCACGCACAACCCCTTTTCCTGCGCCTTGTGACTCGAGTGAAGCGCTTTAAACGGTGTGCCATACCGTAATCACTTCAGAGGCGGGCACAACTCTGGATGCTGCGTGAAATATATCTAGCTCGACTCTTGTAATCCCTGCTTGTCTTCTCTCTGGAGAGCTCATCCCAACAATGAGATCAGGCTGAATTCAGACACAGCCTGCCAAAATTGGCAATTGCCCTGCTGTGTGTCTTGCAGAGTATCTGTTTTCCTTCATGCTGCACGGGGGTGGGGTAGTTTTAATTCTGTTTTTGTCTAATAGCGCGGGGAATAGTTTAATTTCTGATTAAAAGCATCAAGGAATCAGATATGCTTTTTTAGTGTCCATTTCACGTACCATACAAAACACAGAATTAGTAGTTTGGAATTTTTTTTTTTATTCAACTCACCGTGGCTTTCATAAGATGACGTTTGTTTTTATTCATCCCGTTTCATAACACGCCACTTGTAGAAGAGGTATTATTAACTAAGAAAATCATTGGAAAGTGAATAGTAAAATGCAGTGTATGTACGAAACTCATTCCACTATTTATTCAGGCATGCTACTATTTTTTATCATGGTGATTTGAGATTAATGGCCATAACTGCTGACATGTCAGTAAAATGCTTGCCATGGACTATGAACTGACTGACATTATTTTAAATACACCTCCATGGCATTACCATGGCATTGCTTGGTAAAACGGTAGGCAGGGACTGAAAGCCAGAAACAGTTGTGGGTGAGAAATACTTGAGATTTTCGGGTTCCATTCTGAGAAGACTCCCACCACTTCTAGTAATGAGATGTTAGTACCTGTGGACATATGATAAACACTTGTCTTAGGGGCTCCATTGCCACGTCTAAACACATAGTTCAACGCCCACATATTTGTTTGAACTAAACGTCACTTAAGATATATCTCATTAATTTTCAGAATCCTCAACATGGCCCCAGGCTATGAAAAGGGAGAGGCGTAATGTTAAAGTTCTTAATTTGTTTCAGTGTTCAGCGATAAGCAAAGAGAACAGTTTGCCAAACAATATATTATATTGAGATTTTCAATTGCATTTACATTTTGACGTGAAAATGAACACAGTTTGAACTGAACCAACTCAAACATCAACACTTGGCACGAAAATAATGCATTCTCATTGTACTTGCATGAGCACCATTTATCAATTGAGGTTTCGAAGAGAGGTAATGGTCTGATAAGGGAGTATTTATATTGCAGATGCTCGAGGCTAATGGAATGCCTTCCTGTGTGCTTTTTCCTTATCATTGCCCTGATACTTCCCCCCCCCCCCCCGTGCCGTCTGGGACATCAGCTTGACGCAGGGACTCCAGAAAAGCTGAGCCTGGTCTCCCGCGACGAGAAGAGTGTTTTGGTCGTCACCTACGCCGACTTGAAGCGCTGCTTTGATAACGCCTTCTCGGAACTGCTGGCTGCCTCTAATGGTCAGTTATAGCAGCAGCCCGGAGTTGGTTCTGGACCGCAAAGTGCGGACAAGTCAACCGGGAAGAACCCAGACCCCCACAAGGCTTTTCACAGCAGAACACTGTATGGCGATTGACGTTGCACTACAGCTTTTATTGGCTCTCGTTGTCTCTTTCTCCTCGCGTGATGAAGCCGACCGAAGCAAACCCGAAATAGAGGAACGTAACTTTTTTTTTTACGTGAACTTTTCCACTTTTTTCCTACGACGGCACCTCTGCCACTGGCTTCAACCCTCTCTTGATGGACATTTTAAATTTTAGGTCGGATATCTTGCAGCTTGCAGCTGCTTCGCAACAAACGAGTATTAGCTTTCAATTGTGAGACATCATCAAGGACACGTGCATCATGGCGCACTACGTTGAATGTAGTCTGAGATCATGCTTTTATAGCAGGTGTCCAATTTCCTTGGGCTAGAAAACAAGACGACGTCTCTCAAAGTGTGAGTAGCGGCACTGATAATGCTACTTAATGAAGATTTCCAATATCCAGACGTTTTCAAAGTTGCGGTCAAAAATGATGGTCCTTGGTTTATTTTGTGGATTTGTAGGGGGAATGTTTAGAGGCACATGTTTTTGTTCATTGTTTGGGTCACGGGTGGGTGGTTGCGGGGTGGGGGGGTAGAATTTACATACGGAGCAACTGTTGTAAGTTTCATGTTTTTATTGTCTTAAAAACAAACTTTGTATGAAGTCTTTGATAGCGTACACAGAAGTATTTTTCATCTTTGTTAAATTGTTTGAGAATTGGTAAAGCCGGCATCACTGTCCAACATACTATGGCAGCTTTTAATGCAAATTCATTTTTGCGCGGTTGCTTTTGTCGAGTCCATAGAGACGTTTATAGTTTAGGCAATTTGCCATTAAGATTTTGACCATTACTTTTAAATGTTTGGACATGACCAATGGATTTCTGATTTTCATACCAGAATGGGCATTTGGTGACCGCTTGCATCATGCCGTGAAAAAAAGTTGTTTCAGCGCTGTTCCATATCGTCTTGTAGCCATTTTTGTTCAAGCATGCGGTGCCTTCTTAGCATCAACGATAAATGGAAATGACATCTGATATTTATCAATATTTACAAATCGCCAGTTTAAGAAAAGTAACAACAAAATAGGTGGGCTCAAGGCTGTGATCATGTACGCAGCCTTAAAAGTATTTTTTTGGGTAATTTACCACAATTTCAGGTAAATGTGTTTTCAGAGGCGGTGAGGTTATTCCATTCGTTGTAGCGATGTGAAGGCTGAAACTTGCTTTGTGCCCTTGGTGAATACAGGAAAACTGCTGTCAATAGTCACATGAGTTTTTTTTCTTCCGAAAATGACTGTGTGAGCCTTAGCAACCAAAGCTCACCCAACACAACATTTTCATCAGGTAAAAGAAAGTTGCAAAGAGTAAATACATTTAGTTTTCCCTTTGACTTTTCTGCCAACCCCGTTGCATGTTTTCTGCAAGGATAATGTTGATTTTACTGCAATGACTAGAGATTAAATGATCCGCTCGGCTTAGAACTGTGCAAACGGGTTTACTTTATTGAACGACCTTCGAAGGTGAAACTTCGTATGATGCACGCGGTGCAATTTGAACGCCGCCAGTTTAAATGTGAACGGCAACACCTTGGAGAATGCCCCTACGGTCTGCAGTATTGTTCACATTTCCCAGATTATGCCATTCACACATTCACATAACGAGTGAAATGAAGCTGCCATAACGTTGATATGATTAGTGCGTGGAAGTGCGCGAATGTTACTTTTCAGATTGATTCCCTGGCTCCATTTAAACCATTCACGAGTGGAGAGGAAACGGTGTTGTTTATTTGTTAAGATGGGCAATAATACAGAAGCCTTAAAGCGGTGATACTGAAAAGCCCTTAATTTCTTAAAGCTTCTGCTTTGCCTATTATAAAAGCAAAAAAAGTAATTACCATGAAAAAAATATTGAAAGAAAAGGCCCATTTTTGTACTCTGAAGGCATACAATAAGAGGAGAGAATGGTAATCGCGTTAAAAAAAGCATTTGGTGCGAGTTTAGGCCAGGTGTGTGATGACCACTGGATTGCACCGTATGTTTGTGTTGCAAGTTTTTTTGTTTAAGGTGCCAGAGGGTTTGCGATAGATTGAAAGTCAGAAGAATATTACATTTGGGGATATAAAATAAAAATGTTAAGCACTAACAAAGGCAAGATGTAAGAGTACATAAAACAAATATTAACGTCTCTGAAAAAAGGTGTCTTCTTGCGGCCTTAATGATATGCATTTTTATTGTACATTTCCAATGTAGTAGTCTGTTGTGAAACCTTTTGTGCGACGAAAACATGATGCCGTGTGCAGCCAACATTGAAAATGTACACCATCTTGTCAGAAGGGAGGAGCGCGAGCCGGTCTTTTCCGAGGGAGTACTAAAATGTATATTTTTTGTTGCATTCAAAAAATGTGGGGGATAATTGGAGGAGCTGTCCAACGTGTGTGCGCAACTTATCGCACAGCCACCTGGCCCTGCAATGTTTTGTTTGCCCCCCTCCACCCCGAGAGGGAAACAATTAGGGTTTTTGCAGCCTCTTCAAATTTGTTTTGTAAGTTTTCATCTTCGAGAAGGGATAATTGTAAGTATTTTATAGATAAGGCTTAAAAAAAAAATAGAAAAAAACATTTTGGTATTCTGTGGTAATTGGTTTTATTTCATGTTATTTTTTTAAAATTGTAAACCATTTTGACTTGTCAATGGGATTTTTAAGGGTTTAAAGGTTGGTCTAAGGCAGTGTTGGTTTGGCAGACAAAAAATTGGACATTTGTCAAATTTCTATTCTTTGCTCAAGACACTTGTCATTGTCAGCATCCTGTTTGAGCTTGGGATGATTTGCCATCTTTGGGAACTATGCACAAAACATAGCTTTGGAACTTGTTTCACTACTTAACAGATAACAGTGTATTTTTTTAGTGTTGCCGTTTTTCTAAACCCCTCTGAGCCCCGAGATGGCACATTGTCCAATTGCAATTGCTGGTATAGTCCAATTAACATGATGTTACAATTGAGTCGGGAAATAATAAAACAGAAAATCTACAAATTACCCTTTTTCTTTTAATCAATGTTGACAGAATGGACATCTCGCATACCTGTTGCAGTACTTCCCAGGGTCTGGTTTTGCCAAGTGCAAGTACTGGTACTCTGTAGGCTAATGTAAAGTTTGGGTGTTGAATTTATCCCGGTTAGAGTTAATGGGGATGTTGCATGCATTGTGTTTGCAGTGGCTTGCCACGAACAAATGTTGCTGCTTTCAAATTTGCCTCTATCCAGGGACATTGGAAATCCACGAAAGCGCTGCGTTCATGATAGGGTTTTGTTAATGTTTTTAAACAGGCTTGTAAATTAAGAAATTGGAAATGGCACAAACTGAACATCGACTAAGGATCCATTCATTGGTTTGTTAGGTAGTTAGAGCACCAATGGTAACTGCAAGTGTTTTATCCGTGGATTTCTAATGTCATGTCCAGTCTTGTTTGGTCACCAAAGTCAGGTCTGGAGATAATGATATGCATTGCAATATTTAAATTTGCCATGTGGGATGGCGTGATCAATGAACCTCTCAAAATGTATAACATTTTAACATTATTTAAAATCCACCTACATGCAAACACAGTGTGCATGTGTTATCAAAAGACTTGGGACAAACTGGTCAAACCAGTCAGATTCCACCAATATTACAGAAATCGCAGCAAACATGACCATTGTGTTTTGTATTGTTGGAGATTATACAATGCGGGCCTCTGTATTTAATGTTATTTAATGCCTGCTTTGATGTTCATGTTTTCTTCGGGGATAATCAGCAATGCATTGCATTTTCTCGATTCCTGCATCAGTCACTGCCTTGCCACTTGCAACCCTGATGTACAGTTTTGAGATGAAAACACTGTATTGCGCATCAGCAATATTTTAATAAAGAATACCTTGTGTGAAAATGTGTTTGCAGTGAGTGAATTTACATGAATACATTTCACTTGGATCATGCCAAAAAACACGAAGTAGTTTGACAATTTACCAAGTCAGGTCTGTAGATAATGATATGCATTGGAATATTTTGGTGTCAAACGACTTGGGACAAACTGGTCAAAGGAGTCCAGAGTTGCGCCGTATAGCGCTGCGATGGAGTTTTTAGGGTTGTACCGCATGTTGTGCATAATGTTCGACATTTTTCTCCATGTATTGTGAGCCTCTTCAGTTCCTGAAACATTTTGGCTTGTGGCTTCAACCCAAAAACACATCGAAGAGATCAACTTTACAATTTCGTTTCGCCACACCACCGAACAGAGCTATCGTTTTTGCTGAACAGTGTGGTCGAAGGATCAATTTACAAGATGCTGCAGAAGCGACAGGAGAAAATTCACCTTTGGGAATGAGCCACGCGAGATGAAACGAGCAACGGGCTTTGGGCAGTGAACTACGTTCCCATGCTGCTCGATTCCCCAGCGTTAAATGGAGCCTCATGGTGGGTCGTCTACTCTGCACTTCCCTTGCTGACACTTCCAACAACAGGAAAAGCTCTGCTAGGGAAGCTGCCAACCACTGGGAGGCCCAGGTCATGGGTCAACGTGCACAGCACAACACACTTCCTACCTTTGTTTACCTTCATATTCTATTGTTAAGCCGCTCTTGAACGCGCACGCACGCACGCACGCGCGTCGTTTTGTTTTCATTAAACAGTGTGATGACATTTTCCCGGCGTGATATGAGAGTTAAAAAAAGTATTTCACTTTAAAGCATAAAAAAACCCTTGAATAATGTTTTCTGCTTCGACGAATGTAGGTTTTGGGGTCAGGATAGGGGCTATATCATGAAACATGGAACATAGCCGTTCTTTTAAGCTCTTAATGTGGCATCGTGTCGGTATCATGTCCGTGGTGTCACGATTAGCAGTATTCTGGGACTTGCAATCCAGAGGTCAACGGTTCGATCTCCTGATGCAGCAGTTGAACTGATATGGTCTCTGGCATTCCCCCACCAGGCCACCTTTGCCGTATAGATGACTCCAGTTAGCAGGCGGTGTGGTGGGGTAACCTATGGTTACCCGTACCTCTTCCAAGATGTTTGGCCAGTGTGAAAGAGCAGACCAAGCTACCCTCAATAGGGTCTATAGAGCAGTGGTTCTTAACCTTTGCTGCAGCCTCGCACCCCTTTGGTTGTCAATCGTAAAACAAATTATGTTAATACAGAAAGATGTTTGATGAAACAAAGTAGTTGTACTTAGGCGCCTGTGCTGAATTTGATTTCTATGATTTACCTTCTAGACGAATCTGGCCGTGTCTCGCAGCCCAGGTGAAGAACCACTTCTCTCGAGCTCACCTGAGTGGAGCGCCTTTCTACCAACGGTGGCGTGAGCAAGAAATTGCAATCGATCTTTTAAAGAACAAAAATTGTGAATGGTACCACTGCGAGTGGCTGCGGGGAGCGTGTGAACCCATAACATACAACATGGCTTGAAATGATCGATCGTTGTTAGGCATGCGATTAGATGCATTTGTCGTTTGCTGAAGAACCGATACCAAACGATACATCCTGACAAATCTACCGTTTAAAAAGTTAGTCATTACCTACTATAATCACCCAGAAATAAAATCACCCAGAGTGTCACCCAGAAATGTCTGTCCGTCCCGCACGTGACGTCACTGCACATGAGGCCCACCACCCCCCCGCGTGACGTCACTCCACAAGAAGCCCACCCCCATCATTAATATTCATGAGTGGGTGGATTTTTACACGAACGCAGAGGAAGGTCGAGCTGAATTAAAACAATTATTACGCAAAGTCGCTTCAAATGTGACGTATCTTTACAGAAAGTGACGGTAAAAATATATCTACACAGCACAGTGCTACATCCGTGTGTGACATCACTGCAAAAGAGCCCCCCCTCATTAATATTCATGCGTACGTGGAAATTTACGCGAACGCACAAGGTAGCCCCCCCACCCCCTATGCTGAATCCTGCCCTGAATAATCATGAGCGGGTGACGTCACTCCATGCCGCACCCCTCCCCAATAACCATTAGCGGGTGACGTCACTCCACATGGGGCAACCCCCCCCCCTCCCGCAATTAATAATCATGAGCTGAACAATTTTTCTATTTAATATTTCAGATTTACTGCAATATATACATACACCCGTCCTAGGACGGCCAAACAAGCTAGTTAAAAAAAAATAAGATCGTAGGCAACACCCACTGTGAGTGCAACTGTGATTTGTCTTGTATGCCTTTTGTGTATTCATCACAAAAGGCAAAACGAGAAAACATGACTGACGTTGCTGAATCTTCAGAAGCCATGCAATGAAAATCCTCGACCTCTTCACGCGAAGCCGCCGTAGAGGCAAAGAACAGACTGTTGGGGCATGCACCACACCACAGATGGTCGAGGTTGTGCTATTTGGCGTGCCAATGTATTTCCAGGCTCTACCTCGTGTGCAGTTCAGTAGTTTGGAATTCTGCGCGACGTTTTGCTCCATCTGCTTGGGAGCTTTTTCGGGAATTCCTCGGGTATCACCGCACCTCCGACTAGCACGGTTGGCTACGTGCGGTGCGAAAGAAGTTCAACGTACACATCACGCCGAACAACAACACAGAGTGCCTATGAAAGCCAGCACGACACCCACGCAGCATCAACAATGGTTTGAGAGAGAGACCAAAGGAAGAATGATACGTTTATTATTTTACAAGTTGTTAGTCCACTCCGGAACGTACAAGTAAATACACAGCATGATAACAATGGCAGCTCACACACGGGCGTGTGGGATCTTTACTTGCTTGTGGAGGTGGCACATCGTAGTCTGTGCACTTGTGGCGATTGTCACGATATATTATAAACTAACCATACAATATTCTAGAACAAGGCCGTAACTATAATATATAATATATATTCAAATATGCTCAAAATGCCCCCCCCCCAATTTCTTGCTATAAAATAGATTTCTGTTTATATGATTGTGGTTATGATTGTACTTTATGAATCCCTAATCTCTGCAATTACATACTATGCAACAAGAAAAGGTAAAAAAAACAGCAATGTAATACAATACACTATTAGACATTATTGTAAAAAATAAATAAAAAGTCCATCCTATGTGTTAGTGAATTGTTGAATATTTCAGGCAGGAAATTAGTTTTCAAATTTAGATTTTGTTTTTCTGGAAGATTTGGTCCCCCCCAATGTTGACTCCATGGCTACGGCCTTGTTCTAGAAACATGAAAAGACACTTCCCATTTAGATGAAGGTGGTGTCCGACTTCTACATTTATACCGTAAATGTCATAGACATAACTGGGGGAATAACCGCTGGTTTCATATGTCATACATCTATGATTTAATATGCTCTCCAATGTAAAATTACCAATAAGGTAACTGCAATTGGCCTGACCAGCAAGCAAACAGAAATCAATATATGGTAATATAATAAAAGAAAAGTGATAGCTCTTTTATTTTCTGCTAAATTCAAAGCACTTTCATAATTTCAAACATATCACCGTAGACTGTTTTAGTTATTAAAAAAAACGCTTAACATGTACATAACACTGCAGATATGGGTAGTCGAAAACGCTCCGTTTAACAATTTATCACCGTCGGTCATCATCTCTGCACTGCCGGACAAAGGCCTCCTCCGCACGCTGTCATCACCATTCTCTCCGTGTCTTGCGAAACCACAATCCGTCTCATTCCTGTCGGCGTGAGTTGATTCCATAGCTCCATCTCCCTGGCCGTTTACGCCTCGGTGGGACACATTATCCTTTCCTTTGGCGAGGTGAAGTTGAAACGGCAAATATCAAAAATATAACTCGATACACGAAGCGCAGTCTAACAAAAGCTGGCAACAAAGCAAAAGGCCTGACGATATAGGTTTGATACAATAAGTTAAAAATGCGGCTTTAATATATCAAAATAGATAAGCAGACAATATGTCTCCTTCATATATTTGACGAATCATTACTTATGCGGTATTTAAAAATAGCAGGTGTTTTTCACATTAGTGATTTTTTTTTACATAAAACTTAATACAGTATGGTGTGTAAAACATTGTCATTCATTCACTCGTGGATACTCGCTGCATCCTTTGTAAACCTTTTTTTCATAGCAAGAAATCTTTCCCACCATTTTTTTTTTTCCAGTTGAACAAGAAATAATACAATCTAAATAAAATACACTACGCAGATACCTTCGTAACACACACAACACAGTAGTCCTGGTTAACGTAGTGTCTACCTTCTTCCTCTTACCGTGTCCTTGGGGCTGCCCCAGGACATATCACGGCAACAAGATCTCACAATACAGGAAGACGGGAGAACTACATGTCAATGCAACGTCTTGAGTGGTTTTTATGTTACACAACTGACAAAAATATCCCCCAGTAACATTAATGTCCCGCTAAGACATACAGATTTCGCGGGACAACCACCTAAAAAATAGGACGATCCTGGGAAAACCTGCGCAGGTGGCAACACTGCCATCTCCGGACGTTGATTTAAAATTTACTCTTCTCGCGAACGGCAGCTTTTTAGTTTAGGAAGCCAACGGGGGCTCTCTGCGGCTGGCTTTCCAGAGTCTTGGTGCCACTGCGGCAGATTCTCTCCCGGCAGAGGCCCCGCGGAGCCCTCGCCACGCATCTCCCGGCGAGGCGCCGGGAGCCCGCCCGCCACCAAGGTTGGCCGGTCGCCGTAGCACGAAGCGAGCGGCGCCGCTCACACGGGCGACACCGTGTAGCGCACGGACGCCCCGTAGGCCGGCGGCGGCGAGGAATTGGCGCGGCGGCCGATCGTGTGCCTCGGCTCGGTGGCCTGCAGCACGCGGCCCAGGTCCTCGTGCGAGAACAGGTTCTCCCCCTGATGCTCGCCGCCCGGCTCATCATCGAGGAGGCGGCGGCGGTGGTGGTGGTGGTTGTGGTGGTGTTGGGCCTCCTCCGCAGAGCGCCCCGGCCCCTCGGACAGCAGGGACTCCTTGCTTTTGCTGGAAGCGTTTTTGACGCTGCGTTTGGAAGGAAGGGTCGGGTGGGTGGTGTTTGGTTTGGGAAATTTGTGGGGGGGGTGGGTTTGCAATGAGAACACACGCACACACAAATTCCAATTAAAACAAAACGTGTGGCCTCTTCGGTTGAAGCAACAACAATCTCTTCACCGTTTTTTTTTTGCGATACTCGTCTTAGGTCCTCGTCCACTGGCCAACAACAATTATTTAGCCGTTTTTATTTTTTCCAGGGAAAGAACAGTGCTGGACGCTGTGTGCTCGTACCCGAAGGCTGCCGACGACCGCGAGCCAACCTCCAGCCTCTTGAACTCCTCCGAAGCCAGAATCATCCCGCTGTCCGTCTGATTCTCCTGCGAGAGCAGAAGCAAACACAGCCGCTGTGAAAAATCCGGCCGCTGTAAACGCCACGAGCACACGAAGACCATGCGCTCGTCACGGCTCTCGTGAACGGACTGCCATCGATAACGTGGCCCCGGGAGGCAGCGTGTTGCCGCTCGTTGCAGAGGTTCGCGGTTGAAGCCACGCGGTCGGCCCCGGTGAATACTGTGGTCTCAATTCATCGCAAACATTACGTGCCATCTGCCCCCCCGCCCCCCGTGTGTGTGTGTATACTGGCGTCACGCTCCGAAATTTGCCGAATTTGAAAAATTAGCTGCAAATTGCTCAATTGGGAAAACATTGCCTTGACTGCAACATTTTGCAAGAACCTCCTGAAAAAGCCCTGCGACTCAGAGAAGCTTCAGCAGATAAACAAAGGGAAATAATATTATTCTAAACCAAATTATGGGGATATAATCGCATTTCAATGGGACAATTCCGGGGAGCCCAGAAATATGACTCCTTGACAAACCATAAAAAATTGTTTTGGCTGAAAACTTAAGTCCGTGGGCTACACTGCCAAGCCCCCTGCTGCAAGGTAATTTCCATGAGAGAGTGAATTGAGCTGCGTGCCTTACATACGGTGTGGTCAATGGCTCGTGAACTAACAAAACATCTCGCATGAGTTATGCACGATAGTGATGGCGCCCAGTGCGTGCCTATTGCCTTGATAGAGATAAAGTTTCACGATATTCACATTCCCATAACATTGGGAGGGGGGGGGGCTGCAGAGGGCTGAGTGCCCCCTTCCCGCCCACGTTAAACAAGGTAGCGATGCAGCATTGCATATTTACGCGTCGCGCGCTTCGGGCTGGGTGTGTGACGCATGGCCTGGCTCCTACCTCTCGCGAAACCGGAGTCGTTTTCTCCAGCGGCACCTCGTCGAACGTCTTCACGCTCACGGGACGGGCGCTCTTCCTGCCAGACGAGGAGTACCTGCGGGAGGCGACACGTTCGTGTCCATGCAGCAACAAGCTCGTGTCACGGCGGCCACTGGCCTTTTAGAGTCGAGCTTAGGGGAGGCCAATGACCGGTTCAGACAATCGTCACTGGGTGTCGGCTATGACGGTTCGCAGCGCAGCGCGCTAACCGCCGCGCTACCGCTTGCCACGTGTATGTACATATTCTTGGTTCTTTCGGTAAAGTCACGTAGAAGGGAAATAATAAAATAATATTTATATATAAAACAATAAAAATTCTCACGACGTGTCGACTGCACCACAAGAAATCATCATCAGGTGTGAAATCCACGGAAATAATTTTTTAAATTTTATTTTTTAGTACCCGTCCTGAAACCGCAGTACGTTGACTGTAGTGTGGTGTGGTTGACATCGGCCCTTAAAAGACAAAGGCGGTTGGGCATAACGCTTATTGCCATATCGGTCTGAACGGGTGATCAGCAACATCACTTGCGCCAATAGTAAAAGTCTACAGAGCACGTCTTCGTTTGCACATGTGCGTTTGCGCTGTATATAAACATCAGCACTGGGGAGACAAAGGCGGCGGTGCACAGTGCTGGCAACCAACCCCCTCGTTTGCCGTGCCGGCTTTCATCGGTGCTCGGGAACAACGCTTTCCCCGACGGCCTTTACAAAAGGCTGTAATGGGGGTATCATTGTCTTCGTTGGCGCATGCACAGCGATCGCTCGGCACCTGAAGGTGGCCACGTTGTCGTAGTTGAAGTTCGGGTCGTGTGGGTCGTCCGCCGCACAGGGACCCGAAGTGGTGAGCAAGGAGAATCCAGATTCATCGTCCAAAGCCACCAGGTAGTCCTTCCCTCCCTGCGCCGACACACACGGGGGAGCCACGTCACGTGGGGGTGCGAAGGGGACGCTCGTTATCGCGCCGGTAGCTGCGAGCGTGACTACTGGACATCTGTGAAAAAGAGCTTTATAGCTCATCGGATTCCACCTAGTATTAATACATATTCTGCACACACGCACGCACACACGCGTGCACATCTCCTTCTCCCGATTGTATTTTGATTGTGCAATCATCGGTGTGGCATGAAATGAAGAATTTATGTACGTAAAAAAAAATAGCTCTAGCAGCAAGCGTCGGAGCATGGCTCTGCAAGATGAAGTTTACAAAAGCTGCTTCTCATGTCGCTTCAATCGGTCTCTCTTCTTCCTCGGGGAATGTGTTTATTACATCCACGCTCGTCGCACATGCAGAGCGTTTGTCACACGTCAAGCTGATCGTTTTAGAATTACTATTTTTCGAACATCTGGAAATTTCCCACATTAGGTGAAACGCAACATTTTGCGTGATGGGAGTCTCCACGCAGTCGCGAGGTCACCTGCCCGAGACCATCAACTCGCTACGTACCTGTGAACCCAGTTTAATCGCGCGTCACTCGTCGCTGGCATTCGCAAAGCCAAGGCCCTCAGTGGTGCTGGCTCAGCCCAACGGACATGGCATGAGCCCCGAGCCTCCTCTCGGCCACAACTTGCTTGGCAAACATTATCCCCTCGCTCGATGAGATGCACGAGGTCAGTGGCGGCGCAAGGCATAAGCAAACTAAGCACATCCTTAGGGTTGCCAAGAAGATTAAAAAGGCTGCGGATGCATGGAAAGGAACAGGGGTGCATCGAATATCAATTCGAATTCAAAACCTACTGAACACAACGTAGCTAATTACCATCAGAACGCTCGTCGTTCTCACTTGCCCCCGGTTTTGTCTGTGTCGCTCTTCTCTCATCCAACTCAATTTTTGTCTCCTGTATATGCATCGCCATCTCTTGTCCATATCCGCACTAGTCAATTAAAAGATTGGGAGGGGGTGGGGCGGCTGCTTGCAATGTGCCAGGACCCCCACTACGTGAAGGCGCTGTGGCCGGTGAGTCTTGCTTGCCTGCTGCACGCTGGCTTGCAACAGGTCCCCCAGCCGCTCCACCAGCTCCGAGAAGGTTGGCCGGTCCAAGGCGTCCCCACACCAGCTGTCCAGCATGATCTGATAGCTGCCGGGAGCAAAGGCACAGGTCAAGACCCCTCATACAGCCTCAACAGGCTGCTGGGGAAAGGCAGCTCCTTTGAAGGCCGGCACGGTACGCGCAGGTGGGTGGGTGGCAAGCACCACGCCACTACCGGCAGCAACACACTACCGGCACCGCCAGTTAAACTGAGGCAATGGCTACAGTAATGGTGATCAGCACGGTGAGGGTGATTTCATGATTATGGAGACCGCATGTTGATCAGCACGATGGCTGCAAATTTCCCTCCATATTCGTCGATCGGCAGGTCACCTGTGGTGGGTTAAAGTGTGGGTGCATCTGCCAAGCGTGGAATCGAAGGCCAAATATGCTCGAGAGGGGCTCTCCAGAGCTCCCTCTGGTAAAGACACTTCCACCAGCAATGGTGCGAAACAGACATTCTTGGCCTGTACATGTACAATTCACTCGTCAATGGAGTTGGCCAAACACCCCAATTTATAGGGCCACAGAGCTTAGGCAATCGTTGGCGCCGTTTCTAGCTGTCTTCCCGATTGTCTGCGGTTTCCCGCACCTCTGAATCGAAGGAAAAATCGTGCACGATACAAATTTGTGACGTTGACTTTCAAAAAAAAATCTTAACTGATTAAAATTTCCATATTAATAACAATGGACAAATGCAAGCTCTGTTGGTCAGACAGAGGCGGTCCAACATTCTTTGTTGTCGACCGCTCTCCGATAAAGTTGGACAAAGTCCATGACAAATATGTGCGAAGAGATTGAAATGGAAAGCTGAACAATGTCTGGCAGGGAGACCTGGAATTTACCACTAAAAGTCCAGACGCCGGTCTCCATCATTCTGAGCACAGGCCACTGGAGCCAGGAAACACCTACGCACCTGTGTCAGCGCCTTGACCTCCCATGAGTGGGACGATGTTGAGGGCAACAGAAGACGGCGCAACAACATCCACTGTTGTACTGCACTCATACGCTCCTGCGTTTTCATATCCCTGATGCCTTCACCAACCGTATGGTCAAAAAACCCCCATTTACCCGCACTGCTTGGGAACAGCCTTCTCCAGCAGTGGATTGACAAAGGCCTGACTCTTCTTGGTTCTTTCGGTAAAGTCACGTAGAATGGAAATAATAAAATAATAAAAGTAAAACATAATAAAATAATTCTCACGACGTTTCGGCCACAACGCAAGCAGCCGTCCTCAGGTGGAGAACAGGTCTGTCGAGAAGACAGACATTTTTATTTTTATTATTGTATTATTTCCATTCTACGTGACTTTACCGAAAGAACCAAGAAGATGAATCCCTGCAGTCACGAAAGCTTTAAATCGAAAAAGACCTGCCTGTGTATGTTCGTGGACAATATTGTTAACTGACTCTTGAGAGTCCACTGAGGGGGACACAGATACCCAGGTGAAACCACCACAGTTCATCGGTGAGTGGTGGTGATTTTTGATGCACGTGTGTGGAAGGTTTGAGTGTGTATAAGGAGCGGTGGCGCAATGGTTAGCGCACCGCGTTACGAGCCCGGCGACCCGAGTTCAATTCCCCAGCGTTGACAGCACGAGGCGCGTATCACTTCACCCGCATACATTAATTTTTCACAATTCGGGGGTCATGATTCGATTCAGCAATCAAATTCTTCTTGTATCGTGTTTACCATCTCGTTTGTATTGCTTCTCTTTTCCTATCCAACCTGTACAGGTTTGTTTGGTCCATTTGACTCCGTGTAAAGTTATAATTTGTATAAAACTTTAGGTGATCGGTCCTTACACGCAAGGTACGATGCATGCACTGTGACCACAGGAATCGTGTAATCGATGAGTCAAGGCATGGTTACATTCCAATGGATCTTCAATTGTCGTGGGACTCCCTAGGGCAACTCAACCAAAAATGAGTAGCTGATAAGGTGTGTGGTCATTACCACTGACCGCACCACACCTTCGTTTTCCATGCATGCCATAAATGCTATCAAAGGAACCTTTGTCTTGTGTGTGTGTGTGTGTACTGTGGTGTATGTGTGTATGTATGACGAGGAGAAGCGGTGGCACGGTGGTTAGTGAACTGCGGCTACACAAATTAAATTCCTGGCCACGTGCTAACATCCGTGGAAAGAGAGTTTTTTTTCTACCAGTCCTAGGTCTCTCCCCTAGGTCGACTCAGCCACGAACGAAGAGAAAAAGGCAGTGGGGGGTGCGGAGTTCTTTTGGCCATGCCACAACCGACGCACGCTGACCAAGTGGTCGTTAACAGCACTTGCCCCAACCTTTTTAACAGGCTACATGGGGAGTCTTTGTCTTTGCTTCGTGCGCGTGCGTGTGTGTGCGTTGCCTCACGTGTCAGGTGTGCTGTACTCTGGTGGCCGCATGCGGGTTCCGTCTTTCAGTCGCCGGCAGAAGTCTTCATCGATCTGGACTCCGGGGTAAGGCGACGCGCCTGCAAAAATACAAACGGTCAACTTTTGTTGATTGAATTTTGACTTCAAACTTCCGCGACTGCAGGAATTCATATTCTTTGCTTCTTTCGGTAAAGTCACGTAGATAGAAAAATAATAATAATAATAATAAAAAGTTAATAAAAAAATACAACAAGCACTAATGTAGTCTGTAACCTGGTTCTTAATCGGATTGAGTGTACTGGCAATCTATAATGTGGACTGTAGCCTGGTTATTAAGTTTGGTGAGTGTACTGCAATTTATGTGGACTGTAGCCTGGTTATTAAGTTTGGTGAGTGTAGTGGCAGTCTATAATGTAGACTGTAGCAATGGGTATTAAGCTGAGTGAGTGTACTGCCAGTCTATAATGTAGACTGTAGCCTGGTTTTAAGCTGGTGAGCGTATTGGCAGTCTATGATGTAGACTGTAGCAATGGTTATTAAACTGAGTGAGCGTACTGGCAGTCAATAATGTAGACTTATTCTGGTTCTTTCAGTAATAAAATAAAATAAAGAATACAAAAAAACACGACGCAAGCGGTCGTCATCAGGAAAAGGGGTGTTAGCCTCTAAAGGCAAACTGTTTATAAAGGTTTAGAGATGGGCAGGGCAGCTAATGTTAACGTAGAAGAAAACCCCGACACCGGCAGTAGGTCTACACCAATCAAAGCATTGCACCTCGCTCCACACACACCTCACTACTGACGGTGGAGGTTGACAAGAAAACACAAATCAAGTCATCACCCAAAGTGGTTGATGACATCTTTCCAATGATTGCTGAGCTTATAACCATCCTCTCGGTTGAAATTGTGTCTGTGTCTGTACATATGGATGGCTTCATGAACGAATCTTTGTTGATAGCCAGTAGGCTTGCAAAGTACCATCGTCTTAGAGAAATCGATTTCGTGTGAGCCAGCTGCATTAAAGAAATAATGATCAGCCACGGCAGAAGTATTGGTCACTTTATTGTTATTTTTCTATCTACGTGACTTTACTGAAAGAACCGAAGAATTTTGTTTATGAAGAAACTTGAAAAAAAATGCCCGATCGTGACATTTTATGACAAACCATGGCACTAACAGCTCTGCCATGTGTCTTCGGGTTGTACCGCGTGTCGCACGGCACGATGTCCGACGTTTCGCTCCACGTGCTGGGAGCTTCTTCAGACGGTACAACCCGAAATCACACCAGAGAGCTACGCAGTACAACTCGGACACTCTCGTTTGTGGGACACCGTAATTGTTACCCTCCTATCGAGAAGATTTTGTCTCAAAAAACAAATCTAAACCATCTTATTCTTGGTTCTTTCGGTAAAGTCACGTAGAAGGGAAATAATAAAATTAAAAAAATGTAAAGATTTGTTTTTACTTTTTATGTTTTATTTTTATTATTTTTTTATTTCACTTCTACGTGACTTTACCGAAAGAACCAAGAATATGAGTCATTGCAAGCATCGAAAGCTTTAAATCGAAAACTAAACCATCTTGTTTGAATCGTATTATGAGGAGTAGGAACATACAATAAATGTGCGTGTCAGCAGATCACGCAAATTGAGACGAATCGTCATTTCTGAGAACACTTTCAGTGCGTACAAAACGCATGCAGCGAAGGGGTATGCATCATTTCAAACGTTTTAACTTCCAGCATCAAACATCTCGAGACACGAGTTCCGTGACTGTAACGAGACGGTCGTAATTGTTGCAATAATTCAGAAGGATCCGTCCGGTGGACTCCGGTCGCGTCTCTCACGGATGCTGGGCAGGGGAAACCCTGAGGAGGCATTAGCGGCAGGAAACCAGACAGACTGCGTTCCCATTAAGAAGCTCAAGAAATAACTCAGCTCCTCCGATTAGAATTTATACGAGTCGAGTAAGTTCCCGTTTGCCACAGCTGAATTTGTTTACCTTTAAAATCCACTACTGCTGGCGTTGCGCCATGCGGTTAATGCGTCGTTTGTAAGTGAAGCGCCCTCATTATAGGGGCCGTCCCTAAATGCCGTCACGCGATTTTGGACGATTTTTGACCCCCCCCCCTCGTCACGCGGCGTCACAAAAAGTCAAACCCCCCTCAAATATGACGTCACAAAGCTCTGCCCCCCCCCACTCCCCAAAAATTAAACATGCTTCAAATCGCTTTGAACTATTGTCATTGTAGTGCGTATTTAATGTGGCGCTGCAGGAAAAAAACATGTATTAAAAAGTCTATTTAATAAAGTAGAACGTGTTGTCTATATTTATTTAAAGTTGCGCATTTTGATGTGACGTCACATTTCTCACCCCCCACCCCGGCGAGAGGGAACACAAAAATGTCTCACCCCCCCCCCCAGGTGCGTGACGTCATTTATGGACGGCCCCATACATATCTGCGTGCTAAATTGAACGGTACCCATTACATGTTCTGATTTCAATAAAATAAAATAAACTGTTCACTGCACCCTATATGAATTTATTCGACGAAACCCAAAGCACGCATCCCTTTTTATCATGTTCGCGAGCAGGACACGTTTTTTTGTTTGTCGGACGGACGTAGCCATTTTCATTTACCGCCTCAATTTATTCAAACAATTTTCAATGGAATGAGCGGCACTTATTTGAACTGGGGACATGCTTCATTCGGACACCCAGTCGCAGAGGTGGAGGCTCTTGAGATGAAGGCGTCCGGGAATAGACTGCCAATACGCTCACCAGCTTAAAACCAGGCTACAGTCTACATTATAGACTGCCAGTACACTTACTCAGCTTAATAACCAGGCTACAGTCTACATTATAGACTGCCAATACGCTCACCAGCTTAAAACCAGGCTACAGTCTACATTATAAACTGCCAGTACACTCAGCCAACTTAAAACCAGGCTACAGTCTACATTATAGACTGCCAGTACGCTCATCGAGGTTAAGAACCAGGCTACAGTCTACATTATAGACTGCCTGTACACTCATAAAACTTAATAACCAGGCTACAGTCTACATTATAGACTGCCAATACGTTCATCAACTTAAAACCAGGCTACAGTCTACATCATAGACTGCCAGTACGCTCATCGAGGTTAAGAACCAGGCTACAGTCTATATTATAGACTGCCTGTACACTCACAAAACTTAATAACCAGGCTACAGTCTACATCATAGACTGCCAGTACACTCACAAAACTTAATAACCAGGCTACAGTCCACATTATAGACTGCTAGTACACTCAGCCAGCTTAAAACCAGGCTACAGTCTATATCATAAACTGCCAGTACACTCACAAAACTTAATAACCAGGCTACAGTCCACATTATAGACTGCCAGTACGTCCTAGAGACGGCGGAGGCGTACTGAGATTGGGGACGTAGTCATTTAGAAAGTGAGCAGGGAACTCCGATGCGTTGGTTGATATTGCCATGCAATGTCCCCTGGCACCGATGCACGCTCCCGGTGTTACTGTTAGAACGCAAAGGGCCTCGCAGTAAGACTTACGTTACGTCAGCGGAGCTCTTTGTAAAGTAGTTTAATGTGTCAACAACACGCATGACTGATGCAGTGTGGGAAGACCTTCACATGGCGGTGAATTGACACGCAACTGCAAGTGATTAATATTCATAAATATAATTGCTATCATTCCGATAACATTTCTCCAGGGTTTTGCCATCGCAACAAATAGGGTGAGGCCCTTATTGCGTCACTTTGGAGGCTATCCAGCCAGTAGATTTATTAACTGTGAACTCATGACACCAGTGCCTTTTTATCAACACAGCTTGGCTCTTCGGAGTGATAAATGTATCTTTAAAAAATATATATGTACGTGAAAGAGAACGAAAAAATAACTTCACTCGTTACAAAAATGTCTCGACGGCTCGACTTTTGTTGCCACCTCTGAGGACAAATCAGAAGAGGGACGAACTACACGTGAATACTCTTTGGTTCTTTCGGTAAAGTCACGTAGGTAGAAAAAGAAAACTAAATAAAAAATAATACATCACGACGTTTCGATCGCAACACGAGCGGTCGTTCCACGGGCGTAAAAAAATCATCCAGCAGTGGAACTGCTGAATTAGCGAGAGAGCTGTTACAACATGTTAATAGCATTATAATACGAGTGTTATAATATCACAACTATCGTCGTATACCTATAACCAACTATCGTTGCGCAACTGACTAAAAGACAGGACTTTGAATGTACTGGGAAGACTTCACAGAATTCCCGAGGTGGCGACCTAAAATAAAGGGCGATTCTAGGAAAACTCAGACCAGGTGGTGACTCTGGTTTGTACCTGCAGATGTCTAAGCAAGCGGAAAAAATCGCTGGTTATTAGAGCACGTCATTCTAAGTCGTGACATTGCTGAGCAGGTATTTTTACGTGCCCAATTACAGGCTTATTATACAATTCGCTCCTTATTTTATTTTTTATTTTGATGCCTCGGCCCACAGTCACAATTTAATCCGCTTGCGCTGCTGTCACAAAAGGCTTTGCGCTCTCCCCGTATCTCTGAATCACTTAATGTCTTTGCACAAATGGCTCATCCATGAAGCCGTGTGCGGCTCATTCAATTATTTTCTGGCCCACGTGACAATTTCAAAGCATGTGATCGATTAGGTCACTGTAGAAGAATGAAAGAGCGTGCTCTGTGCGCCAACGGCATCATGCGGTTTGTTATCGCGGAAATAAAAACAAACTTAGTGCAGCTCCTCTCTCGTAAGTACGAACTAATCTGCGATTCCAGTCCTCATAAGAAACCGTCGGAGCACGTGGTCACGAACTCTGCCTTGGCCTCAATTCCCGCCAAGACAAAGGCAGGTGCAAATTAGCTCCGAATCTTAACATCGCGAAATTGTAAAATCAGCTCCCACAGCACAGCAAAAAAACGGATTTCGAAAACCCTCCAGAAAAATAGAGACTTGAAACGTCGTGATAATTTTTTTTATATTGTTATTATTTTATTGTTTCCCTTCTACGTGACTTTACCGAAAGAACCAAGAATACTTGAGGCTTTGTTGAATATATTTGGCAAACAAGAGAAAAGATTAAGACATTTATGATAATGTTCAACCTTTTTGTCTATCAACTGCTGGATGAAGGCCTTTTCAATGCAGTGTATGGCCATACTTCACCACGCTGGTCACAGTGAGTTGTTTATGCCGGAGGGAGGGGGCCCAGAATGGACACAGATATATTTCGCCACTGATGTTAGCTGTGGACCGGTACATAATGCAGTGCGCTAATTACTATGGCACTACCCCCCCCCACTTCCCCTACAAAAAAATATGTTATTTCAGTAAAAAATAATCCCAACTTGTTAATATTCAACTTTGCAAAATGTAAATTTGCAATGTTTGTAGCTGTACTGTTATTTTAGGAAGTGAAACAAAATCCTGCTTATAATTCAACCCTGTTAAATTTCTATTCGCAATTTTCGTGCCAAATGTTCCCATTGCTTGCGACAAAATGATTGCTCAGTTGCCCCGGCATTTTTCCCCCGACGTGCAATTACAATTCTACTTTTATATCCACCAAAAAATTACTCAATATTACTTCAGTGTCATGTCATTAGACATCGTATCGGATTGGGATCTCTCACAGGGCAGCGCAGCCACCCGTGTTAAAGGGTGACCCGCTGACGCAGATATCACAGAGCTAGTGTATGAAATCCCTTCTAGCAAACCTCTGGCCCACATAGCAGTAGGAAGCACTTTCCCGCCCGCTCTGTGCACAAGAAGTGGGAAAGTGGTCAGAGCGCTGATCTGGCAACACTGAGATCCTGGGTCGGAAAGTGGCTATCTGCCTCTGATTAAACCAGGTTCTCAAGTGTAGTGAGTTGATGGTTTTATTTAAAAAAAAAACAACATCATGTTCAAATTGGTTCTGCACTTAATTTGGATAAACTCCAGCTCTAAAAATGAAAAATTGCAGACATTCCTAACGAGTCAAGACGAGGTGGGGGGGGTCCTAGTTGGCTTCCCTCAGCACCGTGCTTAATTTCTCATGGAATATGTTGCAGGTCACTGGTAGACTTGGAGTAGGTGACACGTGACTAGTAGCTTCAGCCATAGCGCAAGGCATACCCGATGTGGTGGACCAGATGTGGAACAATTGTCTGGGTTACCGTTAGACTGGAGGAGTAGGCACGTGAGTCGTAGTGTGGTTGTGCGGGGTGTGCAAATATTTTTCAGGGCCATTGACCCAGACAGACCCGGCTGACATTAAGGCCTCACTCACCCAGGGAAAAGATTTCCCAGAGAAGCACTCCGA
>CM025611.2:2876165-2902385 GCA_014621495.2 Entosphenus tridentatus
CAAGAAGATGAATCCCTGCAGTCACGAAAGCTTTAAATCGAAATATAAATACATTTATGACCTGTTGTAGGAACGTAAGCTATGTTGGCAAAACTGTACAGACCTGAAAATAAATACCAGCTATTAATAATCCACCAGGTGTCCCGAGTGCCATGTCAGTCACGAGGGGTTTTCTGTTACCATACTTCACCACGCTGGTCAGGGAAGGGT
This sequence comes from Entosphenus tridentatus, assembly GCA_014621495.2. Taxonomy (NCBI): domain Eukaryota; kingdom Metazoa; phylum Chordata; class Hyperoartia; order Petromyzontiformes; family Petromyzontidae; genus Entosphenus; species Entosphenus tridentatus. The sequence goes on from CM025611.2 coordinate 2,876,376, forward strand.
GGCGAAGCAGTGTGGGGTAGGGCAAGGCCATGTTAGACGTTGCCGGAACTCAAACTCGGGTTGCCGGGTTCACTGTACAACCGCTCTGCCCATAATGATATTTGCATGTTTTTACTTCTGTAAAATAAAAGTTTAACAAACAAATAAAAAAAAGAGTCTGCCAAAGAGGTTCTGGCTCGCCAGGGCCATATTTCGAGTAACAAAATGCAGAAAAAAACATTGCTGGGGAAAATTATAGCAAATTATTGAGGTCTAAAGTGAAAGCACAGCGGCATTCCAGTGAAACGATGCTGTTCTTCTCTAGCGACACTCATACACATATCGGCCAAAACGTTCCCAGTTTTATCGACAAACTTTCTGCGGGCATAACCGCATGCTCGTCGAGTTCATGCAGAGTTTGCAGATGGCTTTCATTAAGAATGTTAGACGGTGCTTTAAATGCTCGTGTCGAGATTTGCCGCGTCTGCCCAACATCAGACCCCGAGCGGAGTTCCTCTAACCAAATGGTATTGGAATGAAATGAACACAGGTGATTTCCATCCCTAACCCTCAATTATTTACCAAAGGGGGGGGGGGTCTGCAATTGCCGGGGGGCTAGGAAATTATGGCAAAAGTCTTTTGCAGCCTTTCGGCACTTGCTTTCTTCAATAGGTTATCTTGCGCTCACAATTCCTGAGTGTTTTCCGATCGTCCTGATCGCGAGGCTGTTGGCATCCGCGACAGGAATGCAAACCTGCGCGAGATAAACCCCTCCCAAACAAACGCAGACGTCAAACTATTCCTATCGCCTCACGGGCCACGTGCAGGGGCTTCTCACACAGCGCCTTGCGGCTGCTCGCCATCGAACAAAGGCGGCGGCGGTCACCGCATCGAGCGCCTTCAGATGCGCTTTGGGGGCCGTCTGGAACGCTCTTCCTTCCCATATTAGGAAGCCGCCGGAGCTGTGCACTTTTAACTCGAGATTTAAAACTCATTTCTTCAGAACTGCTTTGTGTGTTTAGGTTGTTGTACTTCCCCCCCACCCCCCCACACCTGCAATCAGCAAGGCCGGCTACGTACGGTGCGAAAGAAGTTCAACGTGCGTGCATACATACACGCCTCCATCACTCCCAGGATATTTCTACCTCCCTTTTCGTCAACCCCCGCCCCCCTCCCCTCCCGGGCCGATTGAGCGGAACGTCGGACATCGTGCCGAACAACGCTCGGCGCGGCTCGTAAACACGTGGGTGGGGGGGGATGCGGGGGGGGGGTAACTGAGGAAGCGTCCGTCCCTCGCGGGGTTCGGCCACTTCCACCGTGTGCCCTACTCACGTCTCCCTTGCGCACGTAGTCCGGGTCCTTGTAAATGTCGCGAGCGAGGCCAAAGTCGCAGATCTTCACCACGTTGTTGTCGCTCAGGAGGATGTTGCGCGCTGCCAGGTCCCGATGGATGCACTGTGATGACGGCCCCCGTGGAGAGGGCGGAGGGGGTTGACGGATCGGCGAGGTGGGTGATGAATGGGGGTGGGGGGGTGAACGAAAATGCAAAATATAAAAAAATTAAATGGATACCAAAAAAAAAGCAGGGGCATAACTGTGGGACGGAGAGCTGAGATGCAGGAGGGAGGATGGCAACAACAACACCACAAAAAACAGGACGTACATTGTGTGGAAAACTGAATTTTGTAAAAAAAAAAATTACGGGAAATGAAATGTCACAAGAATGAAAGACAAACGTTTAGGGGGTTTGTCACGGTTGTCTATTTATGTCGATGCAAATTCTACAACAACAAAGCTCCCTGTAGCAATTGCGTAACGATCCCTTGTACTTTTGTGTGCACAAAAGTTGTGCAGCCCAGCGCTGCAACGATAGAGTTTTAATGCAGTCCTGATCGTTCATTTACAGCGATATTTTTCGCATTGGGCTTGTGCAGTACCCTTAGTAACTGGATAGCAGCAGATGAGTACAGTCGTACAAATTGGTAAAAAAAAAACCTGTGTTCACAGACCGCATGGGTGAGTGTTATCAGAACAAAGATCTGCAAGGGGTTTAAGATGCACCAATCAGCGACGTCAATCAAATGTCGTTGTTGATGCTGCTCCGTTGGCAGTGGTGCACAAAGCGAGAATAACAACAACAACAACAAGCCCAACGTGTCCCGTCAACGGCTCTGCCTCGAGAGGAAGATGACAAAACGGGCGACGTTTCGGGCGATGGCGTCTCTACACGGCACGTCTCGGCACAGGATTGGGATTTTTCGGACGAATCCAGCAAAGTCAGGAAAAAAACATCTCTCGTCTCGGGATAAGGGGACTCTCACCGGCTCAGGTGGTGAAGCTGACTGGCACCGCGCGGAAGGCGGGGAGAAAACGATCACTGACGAATCATGGGACCTTCTTTGCCAGTGTCAAAATATAAGAATAGGTTTTCCCATTTTTTTTGACAACAAAACAGGTGTGAAGATGTTAAAACGCCAAACTGAAACCTTTTGCAAGGAATCACGTCTGCATTAACCACAGATACTTGTGGTGAAAATACAAACAAAACCATGCTCTGACAGTACACGCATTGTCTTGATGGTGGCATTGTCTTTGTGCTATTCGCCTGTTGACGTCCTCTGGTCTAACACTGTTTGAGACTCGGCTCTAAAGAAAGCTGTCTCTGGTGTGGACCAATCAGTTTCAAAGACGATGCATATACTGTCAGAGCATGTTTATTGTTTGTAATTTCACCACAAGTATCTGTGGTCAATGCAGACATGATTCCTTGCAAAAGGTTTCAGTTTGGCGTTTTAGCATCTTTACGCCTGTTTTGTTGCCAGAAATAAATGGGGGAAACCCCTATTCGGGTAACTGCCGAATGCGAGCAGAGAGAGGAGCACCTTGCGGGAAGACAGGAACTCCATCCCGCGAGCGACCTGGAAGCTGTAGCAGATGAGGTCCTTCATGTTCAGCGGTCGCTTGCAGGTCTCGTCGAGCTCTGAGCATCAGACATCAGGCAGAGGACACGGCACGTGACGGCAATCACAGACGCCTCGAGTGGGGAGCGGCAAACAGCAGCTAGGTGTGTAACGATGCATCGAATCGTTCAGTAACGATTCTTACGCTCACGTGCCTAGATCGAAGGATGGGTTCTAATTTTTTCGCGTGTGTTGCAGAATGGACGCTGCTGCAGTGCAATGGTTAGCGCAAGGAGTGGCAGAATTGTTCATGTAAAAAGAGATCAAGTGGAAACGGGCAGGGCATGTCATGTCAGCAACTGACGATGGGCGATGGGGAAACATTACTGTGTGGATCAGAGACGGCATCGGAGAGTTCTGAGGCCACTATCCGACAGGAACAACTCATTTCTTCAGAACTGCTTTTTTGCGTGTCAGTTCGTTGTCCTTCTCCCGCACCTCCGATGAGCACAAGTTGGCTACGTACGGTGCGAACGAAGTCCAACGTGTGTACGTACAAGGAGAAGGAATGGAAGACAATTGCGGACGCCTTCGACCAGCTGACAACAGCAGCAGCAGCAGCAACAGCAGCAACAGCAGCCAGGCAGTAAAGACAACCAACAACACTCACTACGCCTTTGGCGCTCAGCCTGCTGCTGCAGTCACCGTACTTCTGTCAACAATGCGGTCGGCTGAGATTTGTTGTGGGCAGCATGCTTCACTTCGCGAGCGAACGGGTGAGTGTGCGCCTTACCGCACGTACGCACACGCACTCATGCGTGAACGAAATACCGAGATTGTGTTCTTATCTATGCACACGGGCACACACGGGCACACTCGCACACACGGGCACACGCGCTCATGAAGGCAAAGGTCCCCCGTATAGCCTGTAACAGACTCTTGGGGCAAGAGTGCTGTTAGTGAGCACTTATAAGAAGGCCAACACGGCACACAAGGGGGGGGTGAGTGTACAGCGGTATGCCCGGCCGTCTTTGTCTCCGCAGTGCTGATGTTTACACACCGCACCAGGTACTCATTTGAGGCTGCCCGGGACCGGTCAAAATATCCACCGCTGATGTCGGTGGCCGTGAGCGGGAATCGAACTCGGGTGGCAAGGTCCGAGGCGAAGTGCGCTAACCGCTGCGCCACCGCTCGCTCGCACGCACGCCACCCAACCCCGCAGCCGAGCCTCTCGTCGGCCTGCAGCCCGAGAAGCGAAACGCTGGCACAACCACGGTCAAACAAAATTCTACTTTGGCTTCAGGTCAAGTTTATTCTCTTTTGAGAGAGAGAGAGAAAGGGAAAAAAAACCATGGAAAGGTTTATTTTTCTGTCAACGTAAAGTGGCACTAAACACGTTACGAGCGCTGGCGCTCGCAAGGCCCCCCCGTCGCCCAGCGCATCAAGCGCAGCTGCAATGAACTCGACTGCAGAGCGTGACCTTGGGACAGCGTAGACGTATGTATGTATGATGTTGAACTTCTTTCGCACCGAACTAAAAGCAAAAAGCAGCTCTAAAGAAATTAGTTTTCAATATCGATTTTTAAAATGCGCAGCTTCAGTGGCCTCATAATATCGGAAGGAAGTGCGTTCCAGACGGCCGCAGAAACACATCTGAAAGTGCGCAATGCAGTGACTTTGTCTTTGTACAGACTCGTATAGCGTACAAGTTCGTATAACCTATCAATCCAAGAGGCGTGTTAACTCGAATCTCGTACAACTTTAATCATGCCGATAGTTGTTGGCTTGCCTGATGGGCCTGTCCTCAAATAAATCAATGGGGACACACAAGCACTACCCCACATTACGCAGTAATTACACAGTAATTATAATATTATTGTATAATATTGAAGCCACCCGCACCAAAGTATAAAAAAAAGTCCTTGGAGGTGGGGGCGGGTAAAGTGGAAAGAGTTGGTGGGCGACAAACACCACATTTTGCCCTCTCGGTGGCAGATCCAAAGTTGAAGGGTTGGGGGATCGTGGTGAGAAGGGGGGCAATGCCAACCTCCCCCCCCCCGCGTCCCTTGGGAAGTGTACAGCGGCCTTCCCGCCCGGTGGTGCGACTTCGCCAGCCCCTACCTTCGTCGGCCTCGCATTCCCTCAGCGTCTTGTCCTCGGCGAAGCCGGAGCTGTTGGAGCTCCGCGAGCTCGCCACGCTGTCGAGGCGACGCGTCTTCTCGTCCCTGTTGTCCCGCGTGTTCGCCTGGTCCCCGCGCGTCTTGTCCAGCCTCTCCTGTGGCGAGCACGGCGGAAACTCAGCGCACGACACCGCACGCCCGCACGCGTGAAGCCCTGCAGCCGTGCAGCCGCGGTATCGCTGCCACAGCGCCGTGCGCACGACGGGGACAGCGGCTGGCAGTCGGGAGGTTGCTAGTTCAATTCGTGGGTAGGGGTAGACTCAGCCCATCATCACCCCCCCCCACCCCGGTCGATAAAATAAGTACCACTTTGTGGCGAAGTAAACAAAGGTTATCCTGTGCATAGGCTCGCCCCCTGTCATGGCAATGTGTAATTTCCACCACTGGTTTAGGACTGTAAGCAGGAGCTGAGCACAACCTCGGTGCTCATTTGAGCAGGGAATCACCAATTTGAACCGGCGACCTCTCACCATTCCACCACGCCACTGCAGAAGGTACGTGACCTGTAGCCACTGCCATAGCGAGAGGGATACTGGACGTGGTGTGCTGGGTGTGTAAATACTTTTTGGCTTGCCGACCAAGAGAGAGAGCCGGCTGAAATAAGCCGTTGTGCACAGACAGCCCTTTCACCGGGTGTGCGAGTCGTGGGGGATATTTTTCCAAACTTTTCCACGCTGCTCAGCGTGGGTTGGGTGAAGACGGGGAGCTGAGACGTTGCAGCGTAGAAACGCGACAATGGATGTTTTACTGCACTGACCCTCTGCTGCCCACCACATACAGCCCACAGCCCCATGACTGCCCGCAAGGTGGTCGCCCAGCCAAGCACTGCCCGTGCAAAGTTCCGCCGGGCTTCCGAGATCTGACGAGATTAGTCTCAGGTACCTTGTCGGTCACGAAGTCCTGTCTCTTGTTTCGGAGGTAGTTGGACAGGTTTCCGTACTTGCAATATTCCACCACCACCATCAGTGGCCCTGCGGTTGGTTGAGCAGGCGAGACGCACGGCAAGGGGGTTAGGGTCGGGGTGAGGCTTGTGAGCATCACTGCGCAAACCTCCCACAGTGCTCAGAGCGGAAGGCACGCATTGACATGCCGGCGTGTGCCAATCTGGTATGTGTGTGTGCCGGTACGTTGTGGGTGCTGATGCGGTGTGTGAGTGTGTGTGTGCGGTACGTTGTGTGTGCCGGTGCGGTGTGCGAGTGTGCGTGAGTGTGTGTGTGTGTGTGGTGGTACGTTGTGGGTACTGGTGCGGTGTGTGAGTGTGTGTGTGTGTGCGGTGCATTGTGGGTGCTGGTGCGGTGTTCACCTCCGGGTTTTGTGCACGCGCCCAGCAGGTTCACCACATTGAGGTGGTTGCCGATGTGGATGAGGATCTTCAGCTCTGACATGAGGGCATGGTATTCACTGGTGGTCGCCCCCTCTGATGGGAAGGACACATTCGCGCACGGACAAACAGAGCTCATTCATCTCCTGGCACTGAATTCCCAAAGAAGCTCCTAGGACCAGGGGCGAAACGTCGGACATCATGCTGAACAGTACACGGTACAACTGGAAATCACAGCCGCACAACCCGATGCAGTATCAAGACAACAATCATAATTCACCCATATAGCCTTTTTTATAAATCGCTGAAGCCAAGAACTGCTAGCGAGCATCATCTATTGAGGCCGGCATGGTGCGGAACGGTGTCGGGGCAGCACCACGCCCTGTCTCCCCGGTGCTGATGTACACACACAATGTACTAGGTACTCATTTCAGGCTGAGTAGACCCAGGGGAGGCCCAAGACGGATTTAGATAACTGCCATCGATATTAACCGTAGCCAGGAATGAAATTCGGTTTTGTCGGATTCTTAGTGTAATGCACTAATCACTGAGCTACCGTTTTCTCTCTCCAAATACAAAGATCCCCGTATAGTCTTTAACAGATTTTTCGGGCAAGTGCTATTAACGAGCATCCTAAATACACACGCAAGAGGCACACACGAACAAAGGCTCCCCGTGTAGCCTGCACAGTCTGTCGTGGCAAGACAGCACAACGTGCCACATGACTCTCCCACGTAGTCATCTGCAATTACCGTACCATCATTTTCACAAGGGCCTGGGCACGTGCATTCCGGGTGACGGTGGCAACGCGTCGTTAGCACTTTTATCAACTCACGTAAAAAGTTATTATCGCGTGCCAGAAACAAAACGTCCCTGTCTATGTACAGCTCTCGCCATCCCGTGGGGGAGGGCAGAGGCGGGGGAGTGAGAAAAACAATCACACTCCCACTAATGATGGAGCGTTGGATGACTCCCATAAATTAGTAATACGCCATTCTCTACAGCCTTTACGTGCTATGGGGATGCGCCATTGCCTATAAAAAAATGTATATTATAGAAATGTTTTATTTATTTTCAAGCCACAGTGTTATTGACCACTGTCCCGAGGGTTTTGTCAATTGCGCTTGCGCATCACTGCCCAATGCAGCCTTCATAGGTGCTCGCAAACAGCACCCACCCCAACAGTCTGTTACAGGCGATACAGAGGACCAGCAGCATCACCAAATAAGTCCCTTAAATTATGGTCACAATAACCTGGCCACATGAGTTGGATTTGCAACCAAGGCGACCACCGTTGGGTGGGTGATATCTAACCTGTCCTTGGGTATCTCTTTCACCAATCAACACTGACCGGCGTGGTGAAGTATGGTCAAACAACCTCCATGACTTGCCCTTTATCCAGCAGTGGATTGACAAAGAGATGTAAATTGTTCTTGTTTAAAAGAAGACCCCTACGTATTACTATGAACAGGAACGAATCTGCATTTCCTGTGTCTGGAGTTCTTACATCTAGCAGCTGCCCAGGCTATCTGATCCAGCCTTGCTGGCAATAGACACCAGAATGAGTCCACGCTATTGGGAACGAAAATATGTTATTTGGTTCTTCAGCTTTAAATCTCCACTCCCTTCTTCGCTCTTTATTATTCTAATGATGATGAAGATATGGGTGGGACACATTCTCAACCGCTGCTTATTTTAATACCGGCCTTCGAGTCATGTTGATTTGGGGAGAGGAAATGACCGCATGCAATAAGCCACTGTTGAATTAATGATATTTCAAACGTTCACTCAAGGATTCGAGCAACCACTTTAAAAACGAAGCGGCCCATTAGGCTGTGCGTGTTATTGTTTCAATGAACATTTCACTTGACACAGACGCTTAATTCTGCAAAAATAACAACTCCATGAGGAATAAAGTTCTCTCATTGGGAATAATGATTTTCGTTTACAGTAATAGGTGGTTAAACGCCCCAGCATCTCAAAGCGTCTTGCAGCACATCTCATCTCAATCATATCATTTACGACTAATGTCAGTAATTACCAGGGCGGCCTCCCGGCCTCCCGGCTTCAAACCGCAAACCTCGGAAACTCGTGGCAAAAAAACAAAATGGCGCTGACGCCGTTTGCCGTCTCACCTTTGAGCATCTTGACAGCCACGGTGCGGCAGGTGGACGATTTGTCGATCCCGAACGCGGCCGCTTCCATCACCCTCCCGAAAGCGCCGCGGCCCAGCGTCTTCCCTGCAAGTGGGAGAAGGGTCATCGCTCGAGGCCGCGACGCCAACCCCTCACGACCCCATGCCCCCATCCCCCTCCAACTCTCATGCAAAAAATGCGTCCAAGCGGCAAGTAAAATCCGAAAACCGCAAGAGCTTTGTTCATAAGCGCGCGCTCTGCTCACGATCTGCCACGCTCCGCATTTGAGTTCACGTAAGCGCGTACCAAGTTGAGAACTGCCAAGATCCAGTCCGTCACATTACGTATGTGTGCAGAACTTGTTTCGCGCCGAGCGAAGTCAACCGTGCTAATCGGCGGTGAAGAGGTGCGGGCAATCACATTCGGTGGCTCAGCCACGTTAGGTGTTTGAACACGTACGTAGATCCACAGAGGCTCGCACAGTAACAATAGCGCTTAGTGAGGCTCTACACGCTGATGCCATGGTGGTATGAATTTCTAAAGTCACCTGCTCTTGATGATCGCACTAACTCAAGTCGCAACAGCAAACACACCATAACTATAACAGTAATATATAATACTCATCATCATTGCCAGCCAGGGATAATCCACTGGTGGATGAAGGCCTCTCCAAGCCGCCATCACCTCACGATCCTGTGATGTAACGATCCATCATCTCCTCGATGGGCATCCTCTCAGATGGGTTCCATTCCTTGGCTGCCACTCCATCATCATTCTTGACTATCGGTCATCGTCCCTTCTAACCACGTGTCCTGCCCGAGCCACCTTACTTTCAGTTATAACTTGGTATTTACCCTGTACACATATTCTTTGGGTCTTTCGGGAAAACCACGTAAATAGAAAAATAATAAAAAATTAAAATAAGAATTTTTCACCTGATGACGGTTGCTTGTGTTTCGATCGAAACGTCGTGATATTTTTATTATTTTTCTATCTACGTGGCTTTACCGAAAGACCCAAAGAGTATGGATTCCTGCGGTCACGAAAGCTTCAAATCAAGACTGCCCACGCTTCTTCGCACACTTTTACGTTTTTGTTCCGTTGTAGTTTTGTCAACGGCCAATCTTCTGAACCACCCTTCATATCAGGAAGTACGCACTGATTAAACACTTTCTTCTGGAGGCACATTGTTAAGTCACTCTTCATGTTTCGATTTAAAGCTTTCGTGACTGCAGGAATTCATCTTCTTGGTTTTTTCGGTAAAGTCACGTAGAAGGGGAGTAATAAAATAATAAAAATAATAAAACATAATATGATCAAGTTCTGCATTCCAGAAGCAAAGGGCAAATGTCTACATTGACGTGAAATCCCAAAACATGCAAGATCTTTGCTTTAGATACACTCCGCTATTGAATGTGCTTAGCCTTGGGTTCACATTAGCACATTCAACTTAAGTCATGCCAAGATTTTTGGTGCCAGATGAGATGGTTCAGTGGTTACCATGATGACCAATCTCAACACACACACGTAGATTCAAACAGACACACACAAACATGAGCACTTAATGGCATTCTAAACACCGATGGACACGTGGTATAAAGCGTGAAAGTCACATGCGCTCGATAATCACAATAACTTATACCAAAACAGCTTAGCATAACTTAAACCAAGATAATACAACACTCTTTATTTACCCAGTAAAGCCTCACTGAGTTATAAGTCTTTATTCAGGAGGATCCTAAATTTTCGATGTTTGGCCAATTTGCTTGAGCAGTGTTTGTCTTCATGCAGAATGAAATTAGGGTACTCAAACATACGAGGGGAAAACACTTTAATCCCCCACACAGATGAATTCAAGAATCCGTTTATATGCGATGTTCTGGCCACCGCATAGCCCAAGCCGACAACACAAATTATCGTTCCAATCCAAGTATTGTCCAGGCTCAAACCTGCCGAGCCTCAAATGTCTCATGAGATTATGCGCATGCAGGGGAGATTTGATCGTAGGCTAACTCAGAGACTTTTTTTTATCTTTCAGATATTTTCAATTAAATGAGATCCTCCATATACAATGCACCTGGCAAAGGTCTTTGTGACACGACGTGGCCACTCGACAAAGCTCACGGCGTTTCGCTCCCAAAAAAACGAACAACAAACCTGCAATTTGGCGAGTACGAGAATCGGGCCGGAGAAAAATTCTCAAGTCGCCGTTCTCTGGGACAATTAATGAGCAGCAGAGACGCAGGTGGCGCCCCTCCCCACCCCCGAAGCAAGCGAGGGTTTTCGTTATCTTCACAACGCTCTGCGGATTGCGTGGGAGTTCGACCGTCAAGGACTAGGCCGGGCGTACGGACCGCGCGCCCACGTTGTACGTGTGTACACGTACGCTGAAATGCTTTCGCACCGTACGTAGCCAACCGTGGTAATCGGAGGTCCGGGGAAGGACAACAAACTAAACTCAAGGAGCGGTTCGTCAACTGCGTTTTGTTAACGCAGAGGCACGAGTTTGCACACGTGCGTTCGTTCGCATACACACTTGTAATCGCGGTTTGGAACGCGATGTTTCTTCCACAACAGTTTTTTTTGTGTGTGTGGTTCTGCCATCAGGAGACTGCAGGGCTTAATTTCCAGCTGGTGGTGGAGTAGGCACGTGGCTAGTTGCCACAGCGAGAGATAAACTGGATGTGGTGTGCCGGGAGCGAACAGATCAAGCCACCGAAATTCAGCCCTAAGTGACGGCATTCATTCCACAAGTAGCTGTGGCTGCATCAGGCCATACACGAGCAACGAATTACTTCACTGGTTCCACCTGATTTCATAGGCAAACAGACGACACGATAATTAAAATCTGTCAATGACGGAGAAAACCCCATCGCAACGAAGACATTAGCGAAGGCCAGAAAACGAATAGATCTAACAAAAACGCGCAAAGATGTGCAAGAATTTCACAGTCTCAATAGCACTCAGTTCTTTCGAGCTGGGGGTTTGGATAAGGCTTTTTGTGCATGCTATACAAATTTTCATGTGTTATTAAGTCTGACCACACAACGTTGGTTTAAATTTAAGACTTTGCTGTTCGAATGCTACAATTTGTGCCCTTGTGTTGTCGTGGCGTTATGTGACAGCGTGTTGCAATTGCGCAATTACCAACGCACTAGGCGATGCTATTTTTAGACCCATCAAGCTAAATAGAGGATCTGTGCGTTCCTCTGCATGCAGACTCATGTACGTGCACGCGTGTGCGTGTGTGGCAGCTGGGCGTGGTTCCAGCCACACCATTCCTCAGGGCCTTTGTGTGTTATGGGTACACGCGGGAATGGTTATCTGTGCATGAGTGTGTGGGGAGCGGTAGTGTAGCGGTTAGCGCGCTGCACTGCGAACTTGGCGACCCGGGTTCGATTCCCGCTCATGGCAAACACCAGTGACGATTTTCTGAACCGGTTCTGGGCCTTCCCTAGGTCGACTCAGCCTCAAATGAGTACCTGGTGAGGTGTGTAAACATCACCGCTAGGGAGACAAAGGCGGTTGGGCGTGTTGCTGGCCACCCACCCCCTCGTGTACCGTTCCGGCCTTCATAGGTGCTCGCTAACAGCACTTGCCCCTACAGTCTGTTGAAGCTATATGGGGGATCTTTATCTTTGTATGTGTATGCACGTGTGTGTGTGTGTGCATCGCCAGTCATCTCAGTCGGTCAAACCATGGCACCTGGGCCTGTCTCGTGACCTCCTGCCAGTTTCGAGCCTCCGACATTTTGTCTACGCCTTTTATTTTTTTGCGTGTACCGAGCCTGATATAGGCTCTACAGTGATGTCACCACCACTTAGTGGGGGGTGGCGGCTATTACGTTTGTCGTTGCTGTGTGCGTTTGTGCGAAAAGAGCCGGCTTTCATGGGTGCTCGCTAACAGCACTGGCCCCCAACAGTCTGTTAAGGTTTACCCGGGAGATCTTTGTCTTTGCCTGCATGCGAACCTCGTGGCCTGCCTGCGTAGGTACGTGGACGCGTGCGAGCACACCTGCATATTTGCAAATTTCGATGTTCTCTCTCTCTCCCCCCGTGGTCGTGTGGGATTTTTCTCCGGGTCCTCCGTTTTTTTCCCTCTCCACGTTTAGATTCAACATCACTGCGTCTTTAGAGTCCTTGGCTCCCGTACATTTCCACACGATGACGATAAGCCACTTGGTTGAGCTGTCATTTGCGACGGCCAGTCCGCTTCTGAGAAAGACCTACGCAGCTCAGTGGACCTTACCTGGTTTAAATTTTTTAAATAAAACATTTAGTTTAAAGATCGTACCCAGCTTGAGCCGGTCGCGCGGGAACTCCCACTTGCTGGCGTCGTAGGGAAGGCGCTGGCACTGCTCGTCGAGGGGCACCTCGCCGGGGTCCATGATGATGGAGAGGTAGCCCGTCTTGATGTCCGCACTGCTGGGCTGCGGTCGACACGACGGTCACGTTACTGCTAAACACGCGGCCTTACCCCACAGGCCACACTTGAGGTCAGTCATTTATAATGAATAAATAAATAAGGGTTAAGAGACGGATGCACATTTTTGCCAAAACGAACTATAATTTTGATCAACTGTACCATAATTGACGTATCAATGTATTCTGAACATCTGTCGCGCCGTACGTAGCCGACCGTGCTAACCGGAGGTGCGGGAGCTTGCACGTTACTTGACAGGATAGCCGCACGGCGACATTACCCCCTATATTGGCGGACTGATGACCACTTGCTTCCCGGTTGCTTTCACCCGTAAAAGTTTCCTTATATTGGCCGTTTTAGAGTCACCGGAACATTTACTGGCATGACTATTGGGCTCCTACTAAAGCACGCGTTTGACAGATGAAAAGAAGTGACGGCGAGCTGTTGTGACACCAGTGGCACTGGTCGGGATGACCTCCTCGTTGCGCCTTCTGTGCCGGCGGCGCTACGATTGCGTCGTTGTGACCTACGACCCGGCGGCGCTGTGATTGCGTCGTTGTGACCGGCGACCTATTTCTGCCACAAAGGAAACGATGGGGTCCACAAATGTCACAGATAATCTCCCTCGACGGGGCTTGGAGAGGATGTGCGCCGATCGCAATCGACCGGCGCGCCGTCATTTGTCGCGGTTTCAAACGAGGGTTGATAAGGACGTACGGAGGAAATAAGCGAGGAGTTTTACATAACCGAGCGCTTACAGAGCGCTGTAATTATATCACAAAAGGAGAATCACCGCGTGGGTTTTGGCCCCGCGGCAGACGCGCCATGCGTGAAAGCGGCTGCCTGTAGCCAGGGTCACCCTCACGTGAAATTCGTTATGACAGCTTCCAACAACAGCATAATGCAGCTCACATCGGGACCTATCAGAGCCGCCCTTTGTGCCGCTGTAATAACGAAGTGAAAAAAAAAACATTAATTAATTTCCCCAAGTGGAGCAGAAATAATTTGCGGGCGATTTGTGTGTTCTTTCTTTCTTTTGCGATGTCTTCCTGGACGCTGGCTCTCGGTGGGATCCACCGTGACTCACAGCTCCCATGCCCTGTTGCCCACGCGTCCATTCATCGCGCTTTATACGCCCCTTCATTTTAAGTTTATTTGATTGGATTTCGGAGCACGGTTTATATCCGTATTAATTCGTCCCGTTTTATGGCCTTGTAAAAAATGTTTATCCCGTCGGACCGCTTCTCCAACCAAGATGTACGTAACGTTGCCACAAATCGCCAAATTTTTGTTTGTCTTCGTTTACTTTCGGCGCTCACAAAAGCACGTTCGGCCGTGTGCGTCAAACGGATAGCTTTTAATCGCTCTGCTCGCCCGTTCATTTTGAAGCCAAACACGGAGCGACTTTGTTCCTGCCACGGTTTGTTTGCCACCGAGCCTTTTCGCAAAATTGGGCAAAGCATAGATCAGCGGCAAGCGCTGAGAAACTTGCAACCTGGACGGGGAGCCTTTGTTGCCGAGGTAGCATTTGTCTCTCCGACTGTCCATCCGTCCGTCTGTCTGGGGTTGGTTTGGCCGGGGCTGGTGGTGTACATTCACCACGGTGCAAAGGGCATTTTTGAATGCCACGTTCTTTGCCCAATTTTACAGCCCTTTGTCAATCTACAGATGTATGAGGGCTCTCCACGCGCCATGTCAGTTCGCGAATGTTCTTTACCATACTTCACCACCTTGGTCGGTGGCAGGTTGCTTAAAGCGAGAGCCCAGGACCGGTTCAGATATTACTGGCCACTGATGTTAGCTGTGGCTGGGAATCAAACTCAGGTCACCTGGCTCAAAGCGCATTTTGCGAGCCACTGCTCCACAGCTCCACACTTCCTTCCCCCCCCTCAGCTCAATATGCCTCTTCGAATAAATATCTAAGGGGTGGAGATCAAGTTCACTCACGTGGCCTGCTCAGCTCATCATCCTACCGCGGTCAATAAAATAGTACCACTATGTGGTGAAGTCACCAGCAGATATATTATGGAAAGACACGCTCCCACCATAGGAATGAAAAATTTCCACCGTTATACACGGGTGGTGAGCACCGACTCGATGTTCATTTGAGCAAGTGGTGGCTTTTTGACTTTGGCATGTAACAGATTAAACACTTGGCTGTGCAAACTCAAAGCGATCGCATAAAACAACAAAGGAATTTGCGGCGGCGCTGATGATGAAGCGCAATCGAAGGTGAACTCGAGTTTTGGCCAGTGGGGCTGCATGGCCACGCTCGGCTTACCTGCCTGACCCTGCGGATGAAGAGGATCAACAGCAGCCACAGCAGGATGCCGATCACGCCGGTGCACAACAGGATTATGGTCATGTTCGACTGGTCGGACAAACCTGTGGGTCCAAAAAGAATAAAAGAGATGATTATTTTCCAATTGCCAAGCACGCATTTGTCATAAATTGGCAGCTGATAAGGGAGGCAATAAGAAGAGGTTTGCTAAATCATTGTGAAGGTCTTTCTCCGTGCTTTGTTCGGACTAACAAAGGCAGGAAAGGGCTTGTCCAGCTGTTGCAGAGTCAGGCAAACTTCGGATGAGAAAAAACACCGGTTAGGAAGACATGGATAGTGATGGTTGGGAAGGAGACCTGTCCATGATCTATATATATACATACTTTCAGGGTCTCATTGGTTATTAGATGCCCCGTATTTCTTGCAGGTTACAAAATATGAGAAGTGAATTGACTCACTATCAGCGTGCATTTAATTTTGACATTAATTACAAGCTTACTGTGGCCACACAGGTTTAATACCACACCAGCATAAGCTGAATGATGAATTGTGGGATAGAATGTGAAATTATTTCAAAGCTGTCAATGAAAGACTTGTACAGCACAGCACGAGTAAGTAAGTTAATCACCAACAAGGGCTGAATTTATCGCGGAATAATGTTCAGGTTGCAGGTTACATCGGAGTAGACACTTGATTATTAGCCATTGCCATGGCATGAGATATACTGGATGTGGTGTGCTGGGTGCAAAACTGTTTGATTGGTTGCCAAGCTGGACCAACTCGACTGAAACGAAGCTCTATCATCACCCATCTGTGTGGAGTTTGAAGTGTAGATCACTCCAGCAAGTGGCCAAACATCCCAGGCGGCACTTGCCCCGAAAAATAACCACGAAACTCACCGAGGCTTTTCTGGGTAGATCACCGAGAGAGCCATATTTTATCGAATGCAAACACATTACAGGAATAAAAGAGCACATGTGAAAATAAACACTCGACATTAAATCACTCGACAGACTTCTCTGCTAATACCCACTCTAATAATAATCATATATTGTAGGGGATATTGCCGTGGTGTAACGGTCAGAAAACTGGACTTCAATCCAGAGGCCGCTGCTTTGCTTTCTCCGCTGGTTCAGGTGCCTCTATGGAATTGGAACGTTTCTTGAGTCCCTTCGCCTATTTCCACTCAGCGGTGTGAACGGACACACCGCTGGTGGGGTAAAGGGTGGGTAGGGCAACATAGCCACTCGAGGAAGCTCTCCGGAACGCTCTTTAGCAGAGGCCCTTTCGCCAGCAGCGGCTTGAGCGGGAATTTGCAAGACTTTCAACCACCTCCACCTCGTGCGATGACGCATTGTGAATGGTCTGCGAATATACGCGCGTGACGCGTGCGTGCGTCGTTCTGTCCGTTACGCTGACCGTGCACGCTGACGATGGTGGAGGTGGATTTGTCTCCAAGGCGGTTGGAGGCGTAGCACACGTACTCCCCCGAGTCCTCCTCCTTCACGCGGTCGATGCTGAGCACGCTCCCCGACTCGCTCAGCCTCACCGCTACGGGGGACACGGGGTGACACCAGGGGGGGGGGGGGTAAGGGGGGTCACGAGGGACCACGGGGACAGGGAGGACACGAGAGGCCACGGGGGACACAGTGAGACACTCAGGGTTGTGACCGTGAGGGGTAACACCATTTGACAAGTTAGGGGTGGGGGGCTGAATTATTCCATTGTGGGGGGTGCGAGGGAGAAGATGGAGGGGAGGGCAAGAGAGGGGTGGGACGTAAGGGGATGGGGCCCAGGGTGGAGCTGACTCAATAACATGCATCATCTCTCTTTGATTGCAAAGTGGGCAGCATGAGCTGTAGCCGAGGGGGTAGGATACCAGGCGGCTTCCTTGAATGTGTGAATGTCATGAGCTCAGGTTACATTGTACTTCCTTTTTCAAGTCACCCCGAGGCTAGTCGGCTGCAGCAACTCTCCATTCAGCAACTCTGTCTCTTTCCGCTGACTTAATCCATGGTGAAGTATGGCTGCATTTGGGCAACGACTTCATACCGCACGACCCGTGGCGACATGTAGCCAACCGCTTCAAAACCGCCTGCAAACGATATTTACCGTCACCGCAATAGGAATCTTAGCCGCATTCATTGGGTCCTAGAGGGAAAAAGTTTTGGCCTGGCAACAAGGCTGCTTCTAATATTCCTACCGCGCGCGCGTGTGTGCGCGTTTACGTGGGGTGCCTGCCAAAGGTACTAGGAAGTGGCCATTCGCCGCTGAGTAAGGAAGAAGGCTCCCCGCTGCCGTGTCCCCGTGCGAGCCAGGCTCCCCGTGACAGCCGGGGGCGGCGCCGCGCTCGGCTCTTACCGGCGCCCGGCGTGAGGGGGCGGCCGTCCTTGAACCAGCTGATGGTGGGACGCGGCCGGCCGGACGCGCTGCACTCGAGACGCAGCGAGTCGCTCACGTTCAGTGCCATTGCCGACAGGTTGCGCAGGTGCACCGGCTCCTGGGCTGCAGCGCGCGGGGACAGGTCGCGGGCACACGCGCCAGGGACGTCGTCAGCGCTCGCTCGCTCGCTGGCGATTGGTCGAACGCGCGTATGGCAAGACGAGAGCGAAAAGGTGGCTTCGTCACGCCCCCCCCCACCCCCCGTATGCTGGGTTTTACGATGCGACTTTTTGCCGTGAACAATTCCGGTGAATTACCTTCCTTTCTTTGTGGGGGGTGGGATAATTATCTTTCTCTTACCGCTCGCTGCGGACGTCGAGACGAGAGCACACATAGCCGCTGTTTGTCTCGTACAGCCGGTATGCTGCCTCACCTGTTTTATTGAGCAATTCGATTTTTTTTATATATAAAAAAATACATAATTTAACAATATTGATGTAAATACCTACAGACCTATGCAACTAAATTGTTGAACTTTTTTTATTTTATTTTACCAGGAAAGGTCCCACTGAGCTATGTAGCTCTTTTTCATAAGCGACCTGGCCACAAACAATAGCTCAACGAAGCGGCTTACAAATGGGAATCTATCGCAGCCAAATGTTCTAAACGAGTGATTCTAAACGTGGAGAGAAAATCCAGAGAACCCGGATAAAAATCCACGCAACCACGGCGAGAACATGCAAACTCCAAACACACAGGCATCAGGGTCGTATCGAACCCACGCCCTCATGCATGCCAGTGAGGTAGTTACCATCTCGCCACCACGGCGGCCATTATCAAATAGAATTACATTTGTATTTTGCAAGTTTTTCTCACTTTCAGTGCTTTACCATCAAATACAAGTACAGTAAATAAGACATTGCATTAATCCTCGTGACGTCTATCACACTGCTAATGAATTCAGTTGCGATGCAGTAGCTACAACCGAGTCTGAAGCCGCAAACCATCATCCCGCTGCGCACCAGCGCGACCGATATTTTGCCGTGGCTGCCGTTCTTTCTCTCCGCACGCAAGGTCAGGCAGGTAAGCCGGGCGCGCACGGGCGCGCACGAACACACCTTGCAGCTCGACGGTGAGGTTGCGGCGCTGCCAGCGGCCCGAGCGGCTCTGCGCCAAGCACGCGTAGTTCCCGGCGTGCGCCCGCAGGGCCCCGGGGATGGAGAGACGCACCAGCGTGCTGTACGTCCCGTCCGTCGCCTCCGCGGGGCGAGCGTACGCGCAGCCCGCGCTCTCCGCCGCGCCCACCGGAGCCGCGGCTGGCAGGTTCCAGCCGGAGCCGTCGAGCGGCGGGAAGAAGGAAGGGGCCGGCGCTGGCGAGCCGACGCTCGGGCAGAGCCAGCCGACGTTGCTGTAGAGGAACTTGTTGGCGCGGCACTCCAGGGTCAGGTTGTCGCCCTCGATGGCGGAGCTGTCGGCGGAGAGCCGGGCTTCCAGGCCGCCCGGTACGTCTGCGTGGGGGAAGAGTTTGCCGCGAAGAATGTTTTGGTCGTGACACCGCGTGGTTTGTCTCGTGGTTTGAGCTGTGACAGCTCCGTCGGGGAGAGGGGGGGTCGCCGTTGACAAAAGGGCTTCTCAGCTCCCCGTGCTTGACCACAAATAAACTGGCCGCTGGGTTTTTTCGGGTTGCGCCGCGAGCCGTCTGACGTTTCGCTCCCAGCGCAATGGAAGCGGAAATTGTAATTTATTTAGGTCCCGAGCAAACCCTCCCCCCCAGTGCAAAGCTAAGGCATCGTGCCGAAACAGATGGTGATACAACCCAAAAACACATCGCAATATGTACCGAGATTGCACTGACAATGGTTATAGAATTAGGAGTCCACTTAACCACGAATTATTTTTTACGTGCAAGAAATGATTTGTAGTCAAGCATGCCATGTAGAGCCCATCACCCTTATTATTATTAGTGTCATCATATAGCCACTACTACATACTTTCACATAGGAAGAAGAGCCAACATTGTCTCATTCAAAACCACTTTTCCAAAACAGACTTTTGTTATCGCGCTGAGCTCAGTGGGATGACTGTTCAGAGGGAAAAGGTGCGGGGTGGTGGTGAAACGACCGCTCACTCCGAGTGCAACAACAACAAACACATACACACCCTGCAGCCTCCCACACCGCAATACCTTCCCCCGGCCCCCATCCGAAGAGATCATCATGAGTCATCGGTAATTGCCATTGCTTACGCACAGCTTGCACCACATGGTCCCGTGACAAAATCGGAGCGACGTCACGCAATCTCATTGGATCTCACAAGCTGGGCAGGGATGGAGACTGCCTGAGAGTAGCGGGCGTTGCTGGCAGGGCTTGGAGCCGCAATGGAGCCAAAAGGCGGCAGGGCAGCGATGGGTTACTTGAATCTGGATGTGCAGAGTTTCGCGAGGGCATTCTCCGGGTGCCACTGTTTTACTGCCACATTGAGCCACTCAGGAACGGTGTTGGCGAAACACACCGATGCAGGGCTCCCTTGCGATGGAATCTTTGAGACTCTTTGAGGCTTTTCCTGGGCAAATAATGAATTGTAATTATTTTATGAACGGTGGCATTTTTCTGGATAATCTGTTTGGTTCCCCCCACGTTAAACAAAACACTCCCTTCATATGGAATTTCCCAACCATCCCATTTCATAACCCTGGCACAAATCAAGTGTCTTGAGACTCAGTGATGCTTTCCTGGGTAAATAAAGGTCATCATAAGGGTTGCTATTAGTCACATCAATGCCATCAAATTTAGGGCACAATGGCTGGAAGAGACACGTGACTCATGCCGACGCCACTTCGGCTGCCCCCTCGCGCCCGGCATTCACAATCGTCACGTTCCGGGTGACGACGCTCACGACTCCTCGCCGCCAGAGGATCTTGCGCAAACCTCTGTCGCCAACTGCACAGGAAGCTGGCAACGTCTCCCCATTGTCCCCCCCGATCCCCAGCGGAGCAGGAAAAGGCCCGTTGAATAAATATGGCACGCGAAAGAAAAGGAAAAAACCCAACATAGAGTCTGCTGTCGCGTCGGTCGTGAGCTGGGGTGGGCCGATGGGGGGGCGACAGAGAAGTGGGGGAGGGTGTTCAGCCTTCCTGTGTGCGGAAGAGAGGAGCACTAACAACTGCGGATGTCAGGCTTCGGCATGGGCGCGGTCGCTGGCGCTGCACTTCCTGACCTCCACGGACAGAGCGGGGAAAATTCGCGAATCTCTTGCGCCGCGTCGGAGTGACCTTGCCGTTGGAATGAGACCGTCTCGTGATCACGAAACTGGCTGGCGCCCTTTGACCCCATGTATCTCTCGACAAAACGATAAAGTGACGCAATGCCGTTCAGTGCGCTGAGCGTTTCTCCCTTCCTGCGTAGCGTGTAGGCGTTCGTAATGCCCAGTAGGCTCGTGAAGGTGACATTGATGCTTCGATAAATTGCTCGAGTTTGTGTGAGCAAGAGGCAAAGTGATTATGTGAGTGAACGGCAGGCAGATCTAAAGACATGCAGACAAAAGAGACGTCAAACAGATATACTGCAGAGAATGAAATTATGAATAGGTTTTACCCTTTCTGGGAATGAAACAGGTGTTAAGATTTTGACTTAAAGCTTTCGTGACTGCAGGAATTCATATTCTTTGGGTCTTTCAGTAAAGCCACGTATATAGAATAAATAATACAAATAATAACAATATCACGACGTTTCGATCGCAACACAAGCAATTGTCATCAGGTGAAAATATTGCGCTATATTTTTCACCTGGTGACGATTGCTTGTGTTGCGATCGAAACGTCGTGATATTGTTATTATTTGTATTTGTTCTATTTACGTGGCGTTACCGAAAGACCCAAAGAATAGGTGTTAAGATGTTCAAACGCCGAATAGAATCCCTTTTCAAGGAATCAAGTCTGCATTAACCACACACAGCGCTTGTGGTAAAACATGCAACCGAACATGCTCTGATAATACGTGGCACTGTCTTTGAAACTGATTGGCCTACACCAAAGACAGTCTTCTGTGTGGCCCAGTCTCACCAGTGTCAGACCAGAGAACACCAAAAGGTGGACAGTACAAAAGCCATGCACGTATCAGAGCATCTATAGCTCGTGGTGAGCAGCTCTATCATGGGACCTTTTTTTGGCAGTATGAAAGTATTTTTCATATATTGATATGAGCAAAAAGGTCCCATATACTGCAGAGTGGCACACTCACACATGGACAGACGGACAGACGGGATGCACGGACAGACCAGTAGACCAACGTCCATGATGTCAACGTCGTGGACCTGTCTTTTCTCACCTGTGACGAAGAACGGGACGGTCCACTGGTCAGCTTTGAGGTCATTCGTGGCCTCGCAGCGGTAGTGGCCCGACATGTTGGCTTGTCCAATCAGTAGCGAGCTCACCGTCTGGGCGGTTGGGGGAAAAAAAATGGAAACAAAAATGGCAACGAAGGAGTTGGAAGTCGCGCACACGGCCACAACGCACACAGCGTGTTTGCATTGAGCTAGGCCTCTGCGTCGTCGCCATGATCCATGGGCAGACAGAGCCAATAGGTGTCCCACTGGCACGTTTCGTCACTTGTTTCCACTTTCCTTTGTCTTGCAGTGCCAATACTAAACTATAATAAAACTATTTTTTTTAAGCAGGTAAGGCCCACTGAGCTATATAGCTTTTTTTCAGAAGCGACGTGGCCCTCACAAATGATAGCTCAAAGAAGTGGCTTATCACGTGGAAATTCTGAACAGCCAAATACTCTAAACGCGTGATGTTGATTCTAAATGCGGAGGAAAAACCCGCAAGGCCCGGAGAAAAATCCACGCGACCACGGGGAGAGAGACATGCAAACTCCAAATGTACAGGAGTCTGGATCGGGATAGAACCCACGACCGGGCGAGGTAGTCACCATCTTGCCACCATGGCAGTTGCTCAAGTAGCAGCCACATCTCTCTAACACGAATCTCTTGATGTCTTCGTCGAGCCATTCTCTATGAGGTCTTCCTCTCTTTCCGGTTCCTTCCATTTTTCCGAACATTAAACAAGTCCCGGCAGACAAGTTTATTACAATCGTTGGATAACGTTTTGGGTAAAACACCCTTCTTTAGATTAGCGAATATATTGCTGTCATGATACAGTGCTGATCGCGACAATACTTTTGCTTTATTTGTGGTAATTAGTGAAAAAAAGTAGGCTCAAATTCGGAGGAATACAATGCAGCCTGCTGACATGAGGTGAATCATCATGTTCTGCGAGCATTTGACTCACCCATTGAAAAAAGTAATAATGCCTGTTTAAAGAATGATTCATTATGAAGCTTGTTTACTGGCGCTGTGCATTGTTAGCAATTTTTTTTAATAAATGTACGCCAGGCGGAGCGATATTGCAGATTTTCACTTCACCACACAACAACCGATTGGAATCTTCTTTGCAAATTCAAGATGTGTAACTTCATGAGCCAGGTTCAACATCCTCGTGGAAATGGCTGAAACACATTGCCTTCCAAATTTGTTCCAGAGTTGATCAATCACTGGCGAAATATTCATAAACTGATACCGGTTTCGGTCATCCTGTAGGTCGACTCAGCCTAAAATGTGCTTGGTGCCTTCATCGGTGCTCGCAAACGGCATCTGCCCCAACAATCTGTGAGAGGGAGCCTTTGTATTATTCTTTGCGTCTGAGATCGCGAAGGGAGCGTGTTGGAGCCCCGGCCGTCCCCTCACCTTGTTCTTGTCATTGAAGACCTTCATGCGAGTGTTGATGGTCACTCTGTTGGGGCCGTTGATGACGTGGAAATGCGAGGGCAGTACCACCCAGTTCTGCTTACGGGGGTAGCACCTGCAGCACGGGCGGCGTACGTTACTTGAAACGCATGGGCAGCACAGGGCAGCATGGACCACATGGGCAGCAGGAAGCATGAAGCGCATGGTCTGTACAGGGCAGCATGAATCATATGAGCAGCACAGGGTAGCATGCAGCACATATGAGCAGCACAGGGTAGCATGCAGCACATATGAGCAGCACAGGGCAGCATGAAGCACATGGGCAGCAGGAAGCATGATGCATATGGGCAGCACAGGGAAGCATGGAGCACATGGACTATACAGGGCAGCATGGAGCACATGGTCAGCAGGAAGCATGAAGCACATGGGCAGCACAGGGCAGCATGCAGCACATATGAGCAGCACAGGGCAGCATGACGTACATGGGCAGCTCAGAGCAGTGTGAATCACGCAAAGACAGCATGAAGGAAGCGTGAAGTGCATCAGAGTAGAGTGACTGTGCCATTCGAGTTTTTGTTATTGCAATGATACGTCATTTTTAAAATGCACACCCGCAAAATATTAATCCGTTCATAGTCAGGATCATCAATGCATGTCTTTTGTATGTTGTCAAAAGCATGTTTTCAGGGTGCGGTGAATGAGTTTTGAGTAAATGTCAGCTGCATGCGATGGTCTCCGTCCAATCACGGCCGGTTATAGCAAAAACAAAATCCCGCAAAAACAACGGTTACATCACAGTGCGCGTGACCGGCAGCGGCTCTTTAAGAGTAGCAGATCCACCTCGTAAAATAGTAAGTTACTTAACTTACATGAGAACGTTTTGTATTCTCTAACAAGCCGGGGTGCACCTTAGCGTCACCGTATTACATTAGCTTGCCACTGCGCCTGGTAAGAGGCGACAGGGCGTCATTGTGCCACAATCTAGGAGTGGAATCCAACGTCCCAACGTAAGCCGAAGGGACTTCTTGCTTAAACGAGCATTGATGTGGCCATCAACTCCTGTTGTACGTGCTGCGTTGGACTTCTTTTGCACCTTATGAAGCCAGCCGTGCTAATCGGAGGTTCGCAGTGGTGGTTCGGCCCCCGAGCGTGCGGAGAGAATGTCCACTTTCCCATCGAAGGAGCAAATCTATCAAGTGAATTTCCCACCCGGTGGTACGTATTTTATCGACCCTAGAAACATGATGGGCCGAATCAACCCTCAACCAGGATGTGAACTCGCGACCTCTGAACTGCGAGCTGCTCGCTCCACCGGTGAGCCACGCGGTCGGTGATGGAATCACGAGGATGGAATCACGCGAGCACTCATGACGGGACCCGTGGAACGGCGGAGGCAACAGGGGCAGCCAGTCAGATCCGCTGAGAGGAAGTTTGTGCTCGGCACAACGGGAAATCGTGTTAATAGACACGTGATGAGCAGGGAGATGAAGATTTGTATAAAGCGGGATTCACACCGGAGTGGATATAAACTAACAGCTGAGCTATTTTATTGAGCACTGAGCTATGAGCTGTTAGCTCGTGTTTACAGGCGACCTGGCTCATTCTAGTGGCTGCTATCATCACCACACGTGGGAATTCATTGCAGCAGCCAAATAATATAAGTGCATCTTGTTTCTAAATGTGGAGGGAGGCTTTAAACCATAGCGACCGGGATAAAAATCAACACGACCACCATGGGGAGAACATGCAAACTCCAAATATACAGCAGGCATCGTCAGGGTCCAGGACCAGGGATCGAACCCTCAACAAACTGCGTACCAGGCAAGGGAGATGAACTAAACTAGTTTAATTTTATTTTACCAGATAAGGCCCATTGAACTACATAGCTCTTTTTCAGAAGCGACCTTGCCACGAATTATAGCTCAACAAAGTGGTTTATGACGCGGACATTCATCGCAGAAAAATACTCTAAACGCGTGTGGCTTATCAACGTGGAAGGAAAAGCTGGAAGACCCGGATAAAAATCCACGCGACCACGGGGAGAGAGACACGCAAACTCCAAATATACAACAGCAGGCGTCAGGGTCTGGATCCAACCCACGACCTCCTGTGCACCAGGCAAGGCATTCAACATCTCACCACCGCGAGCCCTGGCATGCAGAGAAGGGCCCTACGATTGGGCAGATTAGATAGACAGCAGGTCCGGAGGCTGTACCTCCTTAGAATAGGAGCTAAGCGTGAGTGTGGAGCTGTACAAGGTCCGGAGGCTGTACCTCCTCAGGGTGACGGGTGAGGGGACCGTATACCCCTTTGTGTGATAGGGACTGTCTAATAAGACAATAAACAGTGTGTGCCACAAAGAAGTGTATAAGTCCATCCTTTACAACACTACACAGCCGCTGGCTCTGCGTGATCTCCGCCCCCCCCGCCCCCCGGGGGCCACGGCCGTGCTCTGGCAGAGCAAACGGCACTGGCTCGCGGCGTCCCACAGCGACCGCCGCACCGTCGCTCGACTCGCGGCGGAAAAAACGAGCGGCGGCTCCGGAAGCGAAATGTTTGGAGAACGGTTTTAAAAGTGGGAAGTTGGGTGCGGGAGCTGGGGGGTGAGAGAGGAAAGGGGGGTAGGGGGTGAGGAAAGAGTGGAAAGCCGAGCTGGGGGGGGGGG
>CM025611.2:2917385-2932942 GCA_014621495.2 Entosphenus tridentatus
TTTGTTTACGGGCACGCGGCAGACGAGGGGCGCGTGTTAGTGAGGCTGTGTTTAGTGGGGAGCGGTGGTGTAGCGGTTAGCGCGCTGCGCTATAAACCCGGCGACACGGGTTCGATTCCCGCTCATGGCCAACATCAGTGACGATTATCTGAACCGGTCCCGGGCCTCCCCTAGGTCGACTCAGCCTCAAATTAGTACCTGGTGCGGTGTGTAAACATCGCCACTAGGGAGACAAAGGCGGTCGGGCGTGGTGCTGGCCACCCACCCCTTCGTGTACCGTTCCGTCCTTCATAGGTGCTCGCTAACAGCACTTGCCCCTACAGTCTGTTAAGGCTATATGGGGGATCTTTGTCTTTGTTTAGATGGCCCCCGGCCTTCATTTATTCTTGGGAAGCTGCCGCCGCTGCTGCTGCTGCTGTTGCGGCGTTGGCCTCTGGGGCGAACGGTCGACGCGACCGCGTGGCCTCTCAGACGCTGGGGCGCACGCGACGCGCGGTGTCTGCTGGAACAGAGAAGCCACCGTCTTTTTCTTCGTCTTCGTCATCTTCTCCGTGTCTCACAGAGGAGTCCCAGTGCTGTCTGCGGCAGCTTCGTCGTAGACCCACGGAGGGAGTCGCTGTGTACGGCTTTACGCAAACAGGTTCTCTAATTTATTTTTAAAATGTTGGATAGCGACAACGGCACGCGTGGCCGACTTACTTTTAAATAAATAACTAAATAAATATACAATGTCACTGGACTTTTGTGGTTAACCAGGGCGGCTCTCAGGTTCGAACCGCGCACCCCTGCGGTGCCTGGTAAACACGCGCTGCCGACACGGCAGCTCGGTGGACCTGGACACTTTCTCCTTCCGGGACGTCTCCAGACAACTGCTGCCATCCGTGGTTAACGCAACAACGCTCGTAGGCTAACGATGCGTTGCAGTTGTTTGTTTTGGGCTTCGTTCTACACGCTTTTTGTATTGCCTCCCTACTGCCTGCCTGCCATCCCCTTCCACCCCCCCCCTCCAGCTATCCGAAAGACGAGAGGAAGGAAATCTCCAGAAGTGCCCCCACCGGGGCATTGCAGCGATTAGCGGGAAACATTTTCAATCGGAAGAATCTAATTTTGGGTCGGGGGCTTCGAGGCAGGTGGCTGGGCGGGAAAGCGGAGCGGGCTCACGGTCAGACGGATGCGAGCTCACGTCCTGGTCTCGGGTTTTTTTTGGCTCGGTCCATCGACACTCTGGGGTCAATAAAATAAGTCGTGTACAGTAGCACTCGTCGGGGAAGTCAACAGTGGTTGTTCTATGTATAGACTCTGTGCATGGTATGTCTGTATGTCCCGTGGGGGATGTTTACTCCCTCACCTGGTCTGCAGGAGGTCGTAGATTCGATCCCGGCCCTGACGCCTGCTGTATATTTGGAGTTTGCGTGTCTCTATCGCCGTGGATTTTTCTCCGGGTCCTCCGGTTTTCCCCTCCACATTTAGAATTAACATTATTTTTGAGTATTTAGCTGCTATGAATGTCCACGTGACAAGCTATTTACTTAAGCTATCATTTGTGGCCAGGTCGCTTCTGAACAATATTAAAAGAGCGTTTTAGCTCAGTGGGCCTTACCTGCTAAAATAAAAAAGTTAAACGTTAGCTAAACTCATCCAGTGCCGGATGAAGCTAGTGCGAGGCCTGTAGCAGATGTTGTTATAAAGGGGCTCTAACTAAAAAAAAACACGTCAATATTAAAACACAAATTTAGAACTCGCATAGTAAAGTAATTTTATTTTTTCATTTGCTATACAGCCAGATCATACGACAAATCGCTCACCTTAAACACCCAGTCGTTCATAAAAGTTGAAGGCGGTATAGTGCTATAGTAATAGAGCAAGTGCAGAATCACTGAACCGGAATTGATAGCTGGAAAGCATTTAGCGCGGGCCCTTTGGAAATGCGGGGCTCATATGTAGTAGCTACTACTACATATGTAGTGGTAGCTACTACATATGTAGTAGTTACTACTACATTAAAGGATAATCTGGCACCGGACTCGCCCCCATCATATGAATGTGACATTTCCACAGCACCCCCGCCCCTCCCCGTCACCACCTCTCCCCCAGCTTCATTGAAATAATAGTACGTGAATAATGCTTCATTAATAATGCAGCAGTGATAATACTATATTGATAATACTACGTTAATAAAACTGCATTCATAATACTACGGTAATAATACTACGTTAATACTACTACATTAATGCTACATTAATCATGCTTCACTAATAATGCTTCATTAATAATGCAGCATTGATAATACTATATTGATAATACTACGTTAATAAAACTACATTCATAAAACTACGGTAATAATACTACGTTAATACTACTACATTAATCATGCTTCACTAATAATGCTACATTAATAAAACTACATTAATAATACCAGATAAAAAATACTATTACATTAAGGGACCGTGCATATGTGTGTGTGTGTGTACAAGAAGTGATTAAACAAACAAACAAAAATGAATTACCGTACATTTGTTATGCACGCCGTCTTACAATAGAGGAAAAGTGAGCTCACATTTCATGCACTTGTGATTCTACATAGCAGTGAGACGGAAGGTGTTGAAGGAGAGAAATTCATCACACACAGGAAGGGCCACTGCCTGAAATTGCATCCTTTCATATATTTTCTCTTTCTGTTATAACATAGTGAGGGTGTTGAACTCGGTGGGTTTATTTTTACGTGTATTTGCAGCTTCATTCATTGGAGTCGTTTACTCTAAGAACAGGGTTCACGCACTCGTATGAGAAGTGTGGAAAGGCGAGGAGCATTTCAAGTCTAATGCTTGTGCAGGACAGATATTTGTGACTCTCCGTGCGGGTGAAATGTCATCAGGACTTCATCTGCTTCACAACTCAAGGAACTTTGAGATCCTTCAACAAACTCCGGGATAAGAAGGCTCAGCTAATCGAGTCTCTCACCTTTGTCAAGGCGCTCTCCTCCTCCCACCCAGCTTAAAATACGCTGCCAAGCTTAGCGGTGTTCATTAGGACGCTGTCTTTCCGACAACTTTGTTTCTTCACCTGAGGACGGCTGCCTGCGTTGTGGCCAAAACGTCGTGAGAATTTTATGTTGGCTTTATTTATTTATTTATTTTTTATTTCCCTTCTACGTGACTTTACCGAAAGAACCAAGAATATCAAGGAAAGCAGATCACGAACATCCGAACCAAGGCTCCACATTCACGCGCGCGCGTTCTAACGTGAAACTATTACTGGCCGCAAATTCTACAGTATTATTGCTGACTTATTTTCATAGCTGCCTCTGGGTTTTTGAGATATTATTTTCCTTAATTTTATTACCCCTCTAAACGGCCAACTCGCGGTAGAGGGACGGTGATTCGATGCGCTCTGTTCACCCAACACGTGTGTGAGCACATGCAAAACAAAGACAAAGGCCCCCGTATAGCCCGAGCAACTGCTGGGGCAAGTGCCGTCAGCAAGCACATGTAAAGGCACGTGGTGTGGTTAGGTTTGAAGCGCAGTAGCGCTCTAACCACGACACGACTGCTCCACCAAAGCTCACAGTGTGCATACCGCGAACACTCCAGCTCACCACAAAGGCAAAGTTCCCCCGTATAGCCTGAACAGACTGTTGGGGCAAGTGCTGTTAGCGAGCACCTTTGAAGGCTGGCACGACACACGAGGGGTTGGGTGGCCAGTACCACTCCCGGCCGCCTTTGTCTCCCCAGTGGCGATGTTTACACACCGCACCAGGTACTCGTTTTTGTGGCTGAGTCGACCCAGGGGAGGCCCAGGACCGGTTCAGATAATCGTCACTGGTGTTGGTCGTGAGCGGGTTCATAGCCAGCGCGCTAACAGCTACACCACCGCAGACAGACACCCACACAGACACACACACACAGGCACCCACACAGACACACACACAGACGCACACACAGACACACACACAGACACCCACACAGACACACACACACAGACACACACACAGACGCTGTCTATGAAGGACCCCCCCCCCCACCGGGGGATTGCTCACACGTGCCAGGAGTGCGCTTGCCGTGGAGAGAGCCCGCGGGGCATCTAATCCAATCTTAGCCATTAACCTCTTCCATCTGAACTTGCAGGGGCCGTGCTGTTTGCTCGCAGCCTCTCATCACCCCCCTCCCCGCCTCCCTCATCCCTTCCTGTCCCCCCCCCACACCCACCCCAAGTAGCCCCGTCAACAACCCCAACGCAAAGATTCACCCCCCGCCCGCACCCGACTCGGTATAGCCTCAACAGACTGTTGGGGCAAGTGCTGCTAGCGAGTTGCAAACTAGGAAGGCCGTCACTGTGGCACACGACTTGCAGAGGGAGGGAGGGGGGGGGGGCACTAGCCCCACGCCCGCCCGCCTTTGTCTCTACCACAGTGGCGATGTTCACACACCGGGGTGGGTGCTCATTTCGAGGCTGCTGCAGTCCCCTGCTGGGCGACGTTTGCCGCCGTCGCTGCATCAGGGACGAGGGTGGCCTCGATTGGCGCTCCCCGTGCCGATGTGGCCATGTGCAGGTTGCAGGTTGCGTGCCCATAGACGCAGGACTTCATGGCGCAGCTTTTCACGATCAACGGGAAGGGTGATGCTGATGGTGGTGGTGGTGGCGATGATGTTGAACGCCGGTGGAGCGGTTAGCTACGAACTAGGCGACTCGTGTTCGACTCCCGCTCGCGGCCACCAACACCAATGAGGATTATCTAAACCGCCCCCCCCCCTAGGTCGACTCAGCCTCAAATGAGTACCTGGTTTCGAGGTGTGGTAAACATCGCCACTCGGGCGATAAAGGCGGCCGGGTGTGGTGCTGGCCACCCACCCCCTCGTGTGCCGTATCGGTTTTCACGGGTGCAACTCGCAAACGGCACTTGCCCCATAAGTTTGATGTCGAGGCTATACGGGGGATCGTTGTGTTTGTCATTAACGGGAAAGGGAACGCGACGGGGTTATTTTTTTTTACCTGCACGTGAGGTTGAGGGATTTGTTGACGTCGATCACAAGTTCTGGAGATGTCACGCTCAGAAGAATGCAGTCCACCAGCGCTGTTGAGAGAGAGAGAGAGGGGTGCGAAAGAAGCGGAGATTAAAGGCGCGCATCTCAGAGTGAATTAAGAACGGGTGAAATAGTTGGAATCGGTCCAAGGAGGGCCTCAGCGTGTCGTACGTGGGGTTCGTGAGGTCAGGATCGGCACCGGGAGGACCATTCCACCATCACCCCAACCGCAGTTGTTTAAGCTCAACAAACCCTGTCCATATCCTTCACGTAAAAAAAAAACGCCGTCGTAAAAACTTGTTAACGCAACACTGCTGTGTTGTGTAAGCGCAGGGGCTCCCATGCTGCGCTAGGAACCCATCCACCTGAGTTCCATTGCCTGAGTTTGGTTAATCAAAGCCAGTCCTGCACACCCCAAAACAAAGACTTGTTTTCAACCTTCAGCGACCAGCGTGGTGAAGTATGGTAAAAAAACAAAACAGGCATGGTGTGGGAATTACTTCATCAAAGCTGTGGATTGGAAAAGGATGAGCTTTCATTATTATTATTATGCTGTTTTAAGAGAGCATCTTGTTTAACGTGATGTGCAACCGTTGGTTGTTCCCTTGTATATGTCTCCCTTACAAATATGGGCCGATTATTTATCTAAATGGGCCTTCGCCTGGTTGTGGAGTAACGGGTCTAACGTGAACTGAAATTAGCGGCTCGCTCTCTCTGTGACTGCGCTTTGTTGAGTCCAGTCCTGCATTGCCTTCACGTGGCCACGATGTCACACTCAATGGGATAACACTCAAAGCTCCGCACAGATAGATTCAAGAATCCATTACTGTAATGCAAAAAAAAGTGTAAGGTGGTAACAGAAGGACCAAGCAATTCTGTTTTCACTCATGTTGATAGATTCACTGCCGCTGTCTAAATGTGAAACAATCACAATATGGTCATTCATTGTGTAAATCCACTGCTGGATGAAGGCCTTCCCAAGCTATATCAGTCATGGGGATTGTTTGACCATACTTCACCACGCTGGTCAGTGTGAGTTGGTAGTAATGGGAACAGGACCCGTTTCAGATTTCACACGCTACTGATGTTGGCCGTGGCCCAGAATCCATCTCTGCTGGCTAAATTCATTGCACAAATACTCCACACAACTAAGATGCATCTCTGCATTACTCTGCATTGTTAAATCACAGTATCGTTAGTAAAAAGGTGTGGCTGCTGGTGGTTTTAAATGTTCATTGTTGAATGTTAAAATGTATATGATTTATGCTGATGATTGGTTTTAGTTGGATCTCGCACGGTTTAAATAAAGGATATGCACATATTCATATCAATGCCAAAATTTGTTTTTAATTCAATGTTAATAAACCAGTAATAAAGCCAGTAGAGGTGTGATAACCAAATCATCTATAAAAATAGGAACATTGCAGAACAAACATTTCTCGCGTGTGTTTTTTTTCACAAACTATGGCTGTGGGTAGGGCTTCATTTCATCTGGATCTGCCTGGCTCAAGGACCCGTGAAATGTATCGCTTCCCAGCACACCACGTCCAGTACACGTCTAGCTGTGGCTGCCATTCTAAAACTATTTTATTTTTATTTTACCAGGTAAGGCCCACTGAGCTATATAGCTCTATTTCAGGAGCGACCTGGCCACAAATTATAGCTCGACGAAGCAGTCAAATATTCAAAACGCGTGACGTTGATTCTAAATGTGGAGGGAAAAACGAGAAGTACCCAAAAAAATCCGCACGACCATGAGAAGAGAGACACGCAAACTCCAAATGTACAGCAGGCGTCAGGGGTGGGTATCGAACCCACTACCTCCTATATACCAGGCGAGGGAGTTAACATCTCGATACCGTGTGGCTTACACCAGTCTAGGAGGTGGCGTGGAAAAATATGAAACTCCATGAGAAATTATTAAATTGTAAAATTACGTTATATTTTATTAATTTACTTGACTAAAATAACTTATAATAGTATCTTTATTTTATTATTATTATTATTGTTATGGAAATTTAGAATCACAATTTCTAGGTGTTTTAAAATCACATTGCGAGGTTCGGCAACCCAAGGCTGAAATCTGATACCATCCTATAATTCAACTTTGTCCTGAATCAACACGGAGGAACCTTGCCCCAGGGTTTCAACAACTTGTTCTAAATCTTTGGCACGAAAAGAAAAACCTTCATAAATGGAGAACATCCCACGCCGTCTTACGTGACAGGAAATTGTTATTTTTCTTACACAGGTGCCAAGGATACAAACTTTTGTATAAGCCGTGAATGATGACCCATGACACACATTAGCGGCGTAGCAATGCATTGATGAATCGGATTGAAATCGATTCTTAAGCTCACACGACATGCATCATTATCACCTGTGTAATAATTAGTTTTTCCTATTAATTTATCTTGTGCTTAATGAGTTGGCGTGAAACTCACTCCAGCCATTAAATCTTGCTCCATTCAACGCGATATGAGTTCGGTTGTTTAAAGATCCGAATCGCCGCTGGCAGTCGTGATAAATGATTTAAACTTATCTGCAGCTATGTACGAAACGCGTGTAGGAAATCGCACTCTTCTTTTGAACGTTAGGCATTTGAACTCACAAAAACAACAGCATGTGCAACAGCCTGTCATTTTATATTTCATCAGGCGACCAGCCATCTACATTACTGTATTGAGACACACAGTACCATCGTACAAGCAAAACAACTCAGTAGATTAGATGATTAAATACCGAACAGTATAATAGAATAAACAATGAAAACGACACAAGACTACTCGGGATTTCAGCGACTGCATTTTATGTCCATGACGCACTTTAATTTCCGTTTCAAAACACTCGAGTGGATCGGCTGCCGGTACGAGCTGACATCACGAAGTGGTGAATCAGAAATGAAGCGGGGAGAGAAGAGGGAGATTTAAAGATGGCTACACCGTTCATTTGTGTCCGTGATCTCAAGGGATGGTGCCTGGTGGCATGGTGAGCATGCTGGGTGTGGCACTGTAGGAATGGACGACTCTTTTAATAAGTCCTCATGTGCTGTGCAGTACATCAATGCACGTTTTGTCCACCACTGAATTGGGCCTGTGGGGGGGGCTGGCAGGGTTAATGATGAATCGGACATATACACCAGTCACATCGTTAATGGCGACTCGGTGAAGATTGCTGTGTGTGACACCACGTGCTGTTGCATCTTACAGATTAACCACAATAAATGTGTTTGCCCTCGATTTGGAGCACCTGCCCACGTCCTTCATTTCGAGTGTGCAACATGGGCGTGCAATCCAACTCAGACTCAACTAAACTTTTTTTATTTTACCAAGTAAGGCCCACTGAGCTATACAGCTCTTTTTCTGAAGCTACCTGACCACAAATGATAGCCCAACGAAGTGGCTATTCACGTGGAAATGTATAGCAGCCAAATTGTACTCCTAACGCGTGATGTATATTAAAAATGTGGAGGGGAAAACCGGAGGATCCGGAGAAAAATCCACTTGACCACGGGGAGAGAGACACGCAAACTCCAAATACACAGTCGTTTGGGTCGGGATCGAACCCACGACCTCCTGTATACCAGGCGAGGTAGTTAACATCTCTCCATCTCCAGGCGTGGCAGTTGAAAACGATAGGGCGGTTTAAACAATGGGGCAGTTGATACAATGGGGCAAGTTGTTACATCCCCTCTCATCCGCCGCTCCACCGCCTCTATCCACCCAACATGATGCGTGGGTACTCCATGACTAAGTTGATCGGGAGATTGTGGTCGGTGGAGTAAAGTGTGGATACTCCCACTTCTTCCAAAACATCTGACCAATGTGGCAGATTAGGCCAACATTCCCTCCTCTGGAGGAGCTTTCTAGTGGCAGAGGCCCTTCCGGCAGCAGGGGCGTGAGCAAGCATTTGCGGGGCTGCACCTTTATCTCAAGGTCTCCTGCTCACAAAGATTAGAAATAGTGTGTGGCATTACGGGCAGAGATTAACTTTCATTGTTAAATGTGTTTCACTTAGTAGGAGTCGAAGACAAATCTAAGGGAGGGAATTTGCTATAGTTTATTCATGTTTTTCTTTTTTTTCTGCCGGGGAGTGAATTGTACTCTTTGGGATTTTGGCCACCCAACCGGGGCTAAGCGTTGTTTGTGTTTTATTTTTTTCAAGGCAGAAAACGGTGGCGCAGTGGTTAGTGCACCGTGCTACTGAATCTCTCGCCCTCAGCTCGATTCGCAAGCCACAGGGCGTGGTACTAACAGCACAACCCCTCGTATGCCGTGCCAGCATTAGTAGGGCGCTCGCTAACAGCACTCAGTCCAACAGGCTGCATGTCTCTAGCAGGGAATCTTTGTGTCCTTTTTTTATTTCAAGAAAACAAAAAAAGTAGTACCGGTACAACAATGATCCAGAAAGTTTAATGAGACTCAATTCGCCCTCAGTTGCTTTTGTGGGGCTGCATCAGGTTTGGAATTGTTGCACATTGAGGCGTGGGCGGCTTCGTAGGAAGACGAGCTGTGAGAATGGATCGCCGATGCATAGTGGCTGCGTCCGTATGGGAGCCGTAAATCCGTCCTTCGAGCCAAGCCCCTCACACCACAGCCCATGCATCTTCTGGGTCCTTTATCTGACATTCATTTTCCCCACGTGGCCTTGTTTTTCTTCTCCGGGAGGCACACACTAATGCACCCCTTTGACGTGGACCCACCATCTAAGAGAAAGCCCCCCGTGATTTTATCCTGCGTAAGTTGAGCGATAGGAGCATGAACCGTGTCAGAGTGACATCGCTTTAATTTCTTTATTTTAACTCGCCTGATTTCACCCCACTCATCTCCATCTGTCAGGAGAGTTTACTTTACTTCCATATCGCTTGCCAGTGATTTAATCACACACGCACGCACACTCTCTCTCTCTTGGCGCGAGTATTGTTAATGAGGACCTATTCAGACCGGCACAGCATTCAAAAGCATATGGCGGCGTGACCATCAACACGCATAACCTGGTCGCCTTTGTCTCCCTAATTATTGTTTGACCGTACTTCAGGGAGTAATCGATTTAGGCCGATGAAACATATAGGAGCGTTCGATTGCCAACTGGATGAGTATGTTAACCGCTACGCCACCTTTCTGCATGCTAAACCCAAACACAAAGACCCCCCATGTAACCTTAACAGACTGTTGGGGCAAGTGCTGTTAGCGAGTACCTAAGAAGGCCAGCACGGCACACGAGGGGGTGGGTGGCCAGCACCACGCCCGGCCGCCTTTGTCTCCCCAGTGGCGATATTTACACACTGATCACATCACACGCTCACGCACAAACTTTCGCCAAAGTTGAATTATTCAACTTTTCTGATCTCCATCCCAGGTAAAACACCTCCACTGATGATGTGGAATAAACCATTATCTCAAGTAACTGTCTGCCGGCCATGAACTAACACTGAAGGTGATCATGATGGTGACGATGATGAGAGCAACGGTTACTTTCCAAGCCACTTCAGAGCGAGACGAATTCATGAACGGGGTGGCGGGTGGGGGCGAAAGTGCGACCAGCCTCGCGTCCCACCTACCGTGAGAAGCATCGCTCGCGTGCGAGAGGATCTGCCGGGCCACATGTGACTCTGCGATGGGTTATCTCGGCCCTCAGCCATCGCCGACACTTCAAACGCCCAAACGCCCCGTGTAATTTGAATGCCCCGTGTAATTGGGAGTTTCTTTGCGTTGCCCCCACGACTGCTTCATGTCGACCTCTGTCCATTTCCCTTCGGCAGCCCCGGGAATGGTCCAACTACAAAGACCGAATTAGGGCCGGGAAGGAAGGGCTTGCGTTTTGTTGTTGTTGCTGCTCTGCCTGTTACTCTCTCGTCTGATGACATCATTTACGAATGCACTCGTTTTGTTGCTGCATCCACGGCGCACCAATGCGCCCACAACAGGTATTATTTTTGTTTTAAGATACGTACGGTGCGAAAGACGTTCAACATACATAGGCTATTCACTGTTCGGAACGTGTGTTGTCAGCGAGCATCTATAAACGACCGACGCTCTTGCACACAAGTGAATCAACGTGGCAAGCACCGACCACTGCCGACCGACCACCTTTGTCTCTCCCACGGTGTTATTGGCCGAAACGCAGCAGGTACTCATTTTAGGCTGAGTCCTCCTAGGAGGGATGGCCCGGTGCACATTCAGAGACCATTCGCCATCGCCTGTCAAGCATGACCAGGCACAAAACCTGGGCTGCAACTGAACGATTGTTTTCCAGAAGCGACCTGGCCACAAATGATAGCTCACAGAAGTGGCTTATCGTCATGTAGAAATGTATAGCAGCCAATAGTGTAAAAGGCACGTTGATTCTAAATGTGGAGGGAAAAGCCAGAGGAAACGGAGGAAAATCCACGGGGAGAGAGACACGCAAACTCCAAATATACAAACAGGGTCGAGATCGGACCCACGACCTCCTGTATACAAAGCGAGGTTGCTAACATCGCCCCAAGTTCACTGTCGTAGTGATATGTGCTACCTCTTCCCACTGGGCATAAACGCACACAACGATCTCTTATTTAGGCACACAAGACGTGGCAAGTACTGTTAGTGAGCCACACCACGCTGGCCTGAATAGATGCCTACGAACATTTGCTTAATAACACGCACGTGCGTTCGTGCATACGGCCATCAGGCATACGGCACGCACACACCAAAACAATTAACCAGTTAACCTCTCGTTTCCAGGATCGGATAACCCTGGTGGAATATCCCAGGGCACGCATCTTCCCAAGCGGAAAGATCCCTTTTTAACCACTCCCAGCCACGCACTTGTCAGCTGCTATGGTCCCCTCCACCAACAATCAACCTTGTGTGTGCGCTATTCGCGGCACGTAGGCCCTGTTCAAACATGAGGCAAGAGACACGCGCGGAGTAGGCGTTCAGGCGACCAAACACGCGGCCTCTCGGATCCTACGCAAATACTCTGTTCCAAATTACATAGGACGTCATGGGTGTCGACTTTGAATTCACGATCAAAATGCTACGAATTCGCGTTCATGTCACCACAAACCAGCCGTCACTTCCTTCCTTCTGCCGCATCTTATAATTGTTGACGTGAAGTCGACTCCACGATTTCCGAGCCTCGATCTCATCGTGTCGTCGTTAGCACTGGGGTGTCGCAATGTCAACACCTCCTGCAGGAGCCACTCTTCACAGTCTCATCACTGGCACGTTTATCCCGTCTCGGCACCTCCGATTTGCGCGGTTAACTAAGTGTACGGTGCGAAAAAAATTCAAATTACGCACGTACATATGACCTGCAGTGCACACGTCTTCCCACTGCAGAAGCCACATTTTCCCCGATTACCTCTAAACGCTTTCTTGTCACGCTTCATTCCGAATATTCACGAGTTTTTTTTTACCCTTTCCTTCCGCGAAATTCATAGAATCCTCTGCATGCACTTGTGATAGGTCGGTTTGTTTTTCTGGTTTGCGATTTCGAAGATTTGATTCAGCGTAACAAATCACCAAATCGGTCCCTTTTTAGTGAGATTTAGGCACAATAATGCCACATTTGGCGACGACGATGAGTGCTATATCACCATACACAGGTTGATAAATAAAGATCCTGAGTCACTCACTTAACCTAGGTTAAGTTACTTACTTAGCGCACTGCGCTATGGACCCCGACGACCTGAGTGTGATTGCCACCCGCGGCTGAAACAAGTGACGAGTAATGCACTGAACCGTTCCTGCCACATCCTTCACCGACCCGCAACTAACCAGTGTCGTGAAGTATGGACACAGCAACCCAAACGACGGCGTGGGGAGGCATTGATGCAGCAGCGGAATGACAAAGGGGGCTCTGCAGCAGTGTATTGCAATTCCTATTGCGATATAACTTCAACACGTGGTCCGGGAAATGTCGGTGTCTGACCCTGATTAGAGTGTGGGCTGTGTGAGGATATTTGTGGTTTTCTCGCAGCGCTTTCTCCTATCACAACCACACAGACGCAATCGCCTTGACCACATGCTGTGCAAGGGCTGGGAAAGAATATTCAGCAAGGGTGCCCAATCATGAATGCATCGATTACTTACAGGTCGAATCGAGCGTGATGGTCCACGTGCCCAGCCACTTCACGCTGCTACATTCGCCGTTTTGAGACGAGGCTCAAAAGAAAGCTGTCTCTGGTGTGGACCAATCAGTGTCAAAGACAATGCATCTATTATCAGAGTACGTTATTTGTTTGCATTCTGACCACAAGTATTGTGGTTAATGCAGACCTGAT
The DNA here is from genome assembly GCA_014621495.2 of Entosphenus tridentatus. Classification (NCBI taxonomy): domain Eukaryota; kingdom Metazoa; phylum Chordata; class Hyperoartia; order Petromyzontiformes; family Petromyzontidae; genus Entosphenus; species Entosphenus tridentatus. The sequence goes on from CM025611.2 coordinate 2,930,673, forward strand.
TCCTTATAAAAGGTTTCAGTTTGGTGGTGTAACATCTCAACACGTGTTTTGTTGCCAAAAAGTGGGGAAAACCTATTTTCATTCACCATGGGGCTTTTGGGGTATTTTGAAGAATCGATTCTTGATTCTAACTGTGACCCAAAAATAGCGACAATGCATTACATTTGGAGGGGGCATGAATCTAAAAGTAATAAACAAATATAAATGCGTCTCCCTTTGTCAATCGACCGCTGGATCAAGGCCTCTCTGTGCCGCGTCAGTCAAAGGGATGTACTGACCATACTTCACCACGCTGGTGAGTGCTGCTTAGTGAAGTGGGAGGCCCAGGACCGATTCACACATCGCTTGCCACAGATGGCAGATGAAGCTGGGAATCGAACTCGGTTTTCAGGGTTAGTGGCGCATTGCGCTACCCACTGCGCCACCGCTTCACTCCCCCATCACACCCCGATTACTACGCGGTGTTTATCCCAGTAATGGAATCATTTGAGGGTTAGGGGCAGCTAATAGGTGAGCACATATAACACTGCGTACACACACGCGTGCGCTGACCGTGAAGATGAAGCAATGAAATCAGCGCGTGCGTAAGTAGCCCCAACAAGGTGGATTGCTAAAATCGCATGACGGCGATCAGAGGCGTGGCGGCTGCTCGGGAAAGGCTTTCATCCAGCAGTGGATTGACCACGGCTGACGATTCTAAACAGCCCCTTACACTTGCCCTCTGCCTCTGAGCTCGAGAGCGGCGCACGTGTCGACTTAAGGGTTCCGCTCTTTTGCTTTACCTGACCTTTGGCAGTTGCCTCCTCCTCTTCCTCCTCGTCGTCCACCACCGCCGCCTCCTCTCGGAGTGCGCGCGGCTCATTTGTATTGTTGGCAACGTTGACCCTCCGAGGCTAAGAACTAAAAAAAAATCAAACGCCCGGGATGAAAGCGCCGGGCACGCGCCGCTCCCTCAGCGCCGAGTGCTTCACTGCCGCTGTGCCGAATCATTTCAATCCACTGCCGCACTCAGCCCCTCCTCATGAATCCATGCGCCCCCCCCCCCCCCCCTTGCAAGGGAATCATCCTTTAAGCACCACTACCGTAAATACAGGGCTACACCTTTACCGTCCGAATCACCGACGCTCAACTACTCCGTAAACAATGAACCCGGCCGCTCCTCTACCTGCGCGGAATTGCGTCAGCTCATCATGCGCAATGCGCGCCCCATCTTAGACAGATTTGGGAAGCCAAGCAGGGGTTTGAGCCTGGGTTGGATAGCGCTCGCGGTCGGTGACCTGCCATATGCACCGGTTGTCATATAGGGGTTGCGAGGCCACGTTGTTGGGAAGTGCAGCAAAAAAAATCCCACTGTTGTACTGTACACATATGCTTCCACAGCGATGCCCTCTCCCCATTGCTTGCCATCGCAAACCCACGCCGGTCAGTGCGGTGAAGTATGTTCAAATATCTACAAAGGCCCGCTCAGCAGGGGGGGAGGAGGGTCTAATCCAGCAGTGGATTACTAAAAGGTCTGCGCTCACATTCGCGCGTGTTCCTGGTCTACCCTTTGCTCCGTCTCCGTCGCGACTGAACGGGATGACTCGTGGTGCATGACGAATGAAAGCAGGGCCCACCCACGCAGGCCGTCGACTTCATGCGGAATGATAAAGCTTCTCCTGAAGTAAGCCAGCTCCGCCAATGCACGATGACTACCGTGGTAAAGTATGGTCAAACAACACCACACCCCCCACACCATTACAGCAGTGCCGGATTGTCCTAGTAGCAAAAGTAGCTACTATATATGTAGTAGCTACGGGCCCCGCACTTTCAAGGGCCCCGCGCTAAATGCTTTCAAGCTATTTATTCCGGTTCGGTGATTCTGCACTTGCTCAATTACTATAGTACTATACCGCCTTTAACTTTTATGAACGACTGGGTATTTAAGGTTAGCGATTTGTCGTATTATCTGGATGTACAGCAAATGAAAAAAATACAATTAGTTTACATGGAAAGTTGAAAATGTGTGCATTTTAAAATGTACGTGTTTTTTAGGGCCCCTTCATAAGAAAATATGCTACAGGCTCCGTACTATCTTCACCGGCACTGCATTACAGACACAGCGTGGCCCAGGGCTACATCCAACAGGAGGTGGGGGGGGCTGCAATTCTCTACAAAAAAAATGCTCGACTGGATTGCGATGTGGTGATACACGAACTTATCAACCTAAGAAGCACGTACACCGTTCCAAGTCATACTTCTGTATATGATTAGTCACAACAAAAGCGAGG
>CM025611.2:2948341-2969232 GCA_014621495.2 Entosphenus tridentatus
CACCACCACCACCACCATCAACACCACCACCACCACCATCAACACCACCACCACCACCATCAACAACATCACCACCAGCACCCCCACCATCAACAACAACACCACCATCAACAACACCACCACCAGCACCACCACCATCAGCAACACCACCACTATCAACATCACCACCAGCACCACCACCACCAACACCAGCAGCACCACCACCACCACCACCAGCACCACCACCAGCACCACCACCACCACCACCAGCACCACCAGCATCAACAACACCAGCACCACCACCAGCACCACCACCACCACCAGAACCACCAGCATCAACAACACCACCACCACCAGCATCAGCAGGCGACAACGCGGCCTAACCAAGAAAGAACCCTGAGCCGCTCGCTGCAGTTCCGCGTAGAGGCTCAAAGGGGGCGCGCGCTGAAACGTCGGACATCGTGCCAGATGTGATGCGAGATCAAACCGCGAGCGTTTCCGCACGGTGACGCTCCGTCGCGTGCGCGGCTGTGCTCGCCACTTGCTGCGCTGCGGACAGCATTTTGAGTCTACATTTGTTTCAGTTCAAGTGAATTCACTTAACGGTGAACCGATTTTTTGGTCACATTTAACGAAAAAATGTTGTTACATTTTTGTTCCTGTGATGCAACTGTCTTGTAAAAATACGTAAAATCACCTCGTCTGATGTTATTAGACGTATAAACGTTGAACTTTTTTCGCACCGTACGTAGCCAACCGCGCTGATCGGAGGTGCGGGACACGGAAGCTAAAGCAGGCGTTAAGCCCGGATCCTGCTTGGACGGTTGACCACCGCGCATACAGCAGGCGTCATGGGCTACTGTGGGGCGACGTGGTCAGCAAAGAGCAACGCAGAGAAATCCACTCTTGTGCTGTACCTCTATGTTCCCCAGCATCACCATCCGGCACTTGACCAGCGTGGTGAATAAACCCCCCCGGCCCGCACGGCATGGCGTGTCTCTCATCCAGCAGTGGACTGACAGAGGCCTGTACGTGTGGACGTGACGGTTGGCTGTAAATCCCAAGCTATGACCTTCAATCTGCGTCACGCAGCTTCGGCGATTCTTTTCTGGATGGATGTGAATTATGATTTGGAACAATGCAGCAAAATGTACTCTCGTAACAGAGCGCACTTAGGAAACACATTCATACCACAGTACGCTAAGGAAATCATTATCAGCAGCAGCAGCAGCATCATGAGCTCTTGCTTATCCACTGCTGGATGAAGGCCTCCCCACACCACCGTTTTTCGGTTTGGCCATGTTTGTTTGTTGTAGTACAGAGTTAGACTGATGGCTTAATCTCAGTTGTCTTGTGGTTGTTGTTGTTTGACTTGCATCCCACTGGGATATTTGCACAGGGTTGGTGTACGGTGCTTTTTCTGCAATATTTTGCTGTCTTTTCTTGGAATTTCTGTTTGCACATAGTCACTTCAAGATGTTTTCTTGTTCATTTTTTTTTGTTTGTTGCGGTTGCACCCGATTCAAGAGCCAAATGGCTCACAGGGCTACACCTAATAAATGCAACTTGAAACTTGAAACCACCGCCATCTCTCTCGGTCCTGCCATGCCACAAGTCGGCCGAACTCGGCTGCACCGCTGCCGGTTGCACGCGAGGGCTGCGGTGGGGCGAGACGTCACCGCTGATCAGTCTGCTCAACTCGCGTCTCACTTGTTTCATTGTGTGTCGTGTCTAAATGCACTGCGTCTGTGTGTGCGCCTGTGTGTGTGTGGCCACCCTGTATAGAATCTTGAGATACTCGCTGGCGCCGCGATGGCCAAATGTTAACTACCTCGCCTGGTATGCAGGAGGTCGTGGGTTCTATCTCGACCCTGACTCCTGCTGTATATTTGGAGTTTGTTTGGTCTATCTCCCCGTGGTTGCGTGCTACTTTTCCCCGCGTCCCTCCGGTTTCTCTCTCCACATTTATAAATGTGCGTTTCGGGTATTTGGCTGCGATAAATGTCCACATGATGATGAGCCACTTCGTCGTTGAGCTATCATCTGTGGCCAGGTCGCTTCTGAAAAAGAGATAATAGCAGCGCACACGAGAGAATACGTGGCCAGTCGTACCACGCCAGGCCGCCTTTGTCTCGACGTTTACACACCGCATCAGGTACTCGTTTGAGGCTGAGTCGGCCTAGGGGATGCCCAGAACCGGTTCAAATAATCATCACTGGGTGTTGGTGGCCGTGAGCGGGATTAAAACTCGCGTCACCTGGTTCGTAGCACATCGTGCTCAGGCTACAGATTTTAAACTATTTGTGTGTTTAGTTTGTTGTCCTTCCCCCGGACCCCCGATTAGCACGGTTGGTTACGTACGATGCGAAAGAAGTTCAACATGCATACACACACTGACCCTCCCCTACACACACACCGTGCCAAAAAGAAAACCGGACAATCGCCATGCGGCACGGCACAAGCCATTAAGGAGCATCAAAGGTGTTCGGCATCACTTTTGTGGTGAGAACCATTACTCATAATGCCTCCATCCGCGCCTGCAAGTTGCTTCCCACTGACGTTTACCGAGCACAGCAGCGTGTGTACACAGGGCAGCACGGCCGTGGGACAGTGATCGATGGCGCGTTTTATTTTACCGCTAATCACCCTTTGCAGTTGCAATTGCTCCGGAGAAAAAAGGTCTGTGCCGGGTCAGTCTTGGGGGGGGGGGGGGGTGAGAAAAACACCGAAACGTTTCATGGTGCTCGGTGTTTGCGCCTCGTCTATGTGCCGGCCTTACGTGTCATCCGCGGTGTCATCCGCGGTTCACCGTCCCAAACGAAAGGCAAACCCCCGGCGACACGCAATCAGTTCCTCAACGTTTGGGTCAATTCAGAGCGGCAGACTTCGACTCGTCTGCGTAATCGTCATCGTCGCGCCCTCCGCAGGGGTCACGGTCTCCGCACGCCGCCGACATATCTCGTGAGCCTGCGATGCGGCAATCCGCGTGAGCCCACTCCATCGCTCCGTCTCTGTGTCGCGCGTCCACTCGGGCACCTTTACGTCCTTGTACGCGTGGCCCGAGAGGGCATCCGTCGTGTTGTTTTGGAGCGGACGCTCCATGGATTGTTGCATCAAAAGACCACTGAAAGGTTGGTGGCGGTTAGTGGTTGCCTTCATCCAACAGTTGATGAATAATAGCTGCTGGGGATGTTGATAACGAGAAGGATTATAGCCAGGGCCAACCTCTGACGGGGATACGAACTCGCTAGAAGAAAATGTATTATTGTAAGTCAGTCGCTTTCGCCATGGCGCCGCCTGGCCGGATATTATTAACGTAGTCACGGATTATGTTAAGCCGCGTGCTTCGGGGTCTCCTTTAAAATGCAATCCGCTTCAAAGCGAGCGGCACGTGTTGGCACCGCCACACAGTAACGCCGAGCGGCTGCAGAACTCGAACTGTTGACCACTTAGTGAGATGTTTTCTTTTTCCCGATACGTGGGAATTTATCTTTGTATTCTTGGACAGACTGCACTAAAATTATTATCATAGAAAGCATCAGCATCAACAGCGTCGTGATTGTCTTCAGCCGTAACGGTAGTGATACTGACTGCCAACAATTCACACGATGGAGTGGTGGCGCAGTGGTTAGCGCACTGCACTTTGAACCCGGAGACCTAAATTCGATTTCCTGCCGCGGTTACCATGAGTGGCGCGTGATATACCGAAGCAGTGCTGGGTGCCCCTGCCTCGTCAATCCATGCTAGCTAGCGTGGTGAGGTGCGGTCACCTCCCATGGCACAAAGGCGTGGAACGGCTTTAATTCAGCAGTGAATTGACACGTACATGCGTAGCCATTTTGTCAACCCAATGCTCGATTAGGGCCGTCCACACCGTGCGGGTCGTGGGGGTCATTTGACCGCAATTCGCCACGCTGGTCAGTGTCGGTTGGTGAAAGTGCGGAGCATAGATGTGCGAACAAAGTACAGTACAACAATGGATTTCGACGCATTTCCCTCTTCTGCCCACATCCTAATAGAATGACAAATGGCCATGAGTAATTATTATTATTTCAAACATTCACACGGATTTGCCAACAATTTCCCAAGAGTATTATCTACCCTCCTTTGAACGGACCACCGAGGATATGGCACGTTTGTGCAAATAACTTCGGTCGAGGGGCTCGTCTCAGAAGTCACAACGGCAAGGGCATTCGATCATCCGCTGTTCAAGGGACACACAACGCACCTTGGCACCGACTTCGCAGCAGAAGGCCCGTCTGGATAGCGCTTCAGCCTCTCTCTCTCTCTCGATCCAGCTGGGAACGACGCCAGCACCACAGTGGCAGGCGCAATGGGATACGGGTCTGTGCCACCGCCAGGAATTCCCACATCATCGCCACCATCGCCACCGGGCCGGATGAGTAGCCATCTGACTTTTGATGTCCCCCATTGCCGCCTGTGGAGCCGGCTTTATGGGTCCAGGTGTGATGCGTTGCGCTGTGCCAAGGAAGGATTGTGGCTGGAATATTCGACACAGTTTTCGCCGTGCAGCTGCGCGGTTGCTTTTTGAGATTCCTGCAAAAAATATATATGTTAGATGGCCGCTCCTTCTGCGTTGGATTTTTCTGTGTGATGATACGCGTCTCTGTGTGAGCCTACAGCTCTCAAACGCATATGGCTGGCTTCATAGTAATAATAATAATGTACAGCACTCTTCAATGAACTGCTGAATGAAGGCCTGCCTACGCCGTGTCACTACGGGGGTTTGTTTGACCGTCCGTCACCATTCAGGCCAATGCAGGTTGGGCAAAGGTGGGGAGGGGGAGCGGAGGGTAGGGGGGGAAAGAGGGACCAGAACAGGTCCAGACATCGTTCACTGCTGATGTTGGTCGTGGCCGGGAATCGAACTTGGGTAATCAGGTTTATAATGGAGCCTATACAACTGTTTTCTTTTCATGATTTAAAATGTGTATTCCCCATATATAGAGTCATATATATATAGTCACTAGCGGGAATCTGTTGCCCGGCGAAAAAAACATTTCAAAATTATCTTCAAAACCTTACATATACATACAGCTATTGTGAAAGCACGGTGGGCCGTTTGTCCATTTCTTCACCAACAAAATTATAGGAGGCTTGCAGAAGTCCAAAAAGTTCTAGAAAGTGGGGGGTAAATAGTTTATATAAAAAGTTTCCGAAAATTGTCGCCCCCCCCCCTTAAAAATATTTGTACCCCCGCGTATGTATATATATACCTACACACCCTACATACAACAGAGTAAGTTGTAGTCGACTATATATGACTGTATATATCTGAATGTGTTTATTATACAAGCTGGCAAGTACTCAGCAATGCCTAGGTCAACTCCTGAGCAGGCGTTAATTCCACGAGGCACATTTATTTCCCAACAGAAGTCACCGTTGCCATAGAGTTTACTCGCTGCCCGAGTGATAAAAACAGATGAAAAACAACAGCAGGGTCGTCAGGCCGTTGGAGACGGCGCGGATGTGCATCCATGTGGTGGGAATTCTATTTCTTGCAACCCTTTCACGCTTGGAATTATTTCCCGGATCACGAGACGATCCGCAGAGGAAGACGCACCGCAAAGTAGTGCCCGGTGTCGATACAGTTTCACGGCTTAATTTGGCCGCACACGCACGCGGACTTATCGGATTGTAAGACGCACCAACTACCGTGTAATTAAAGCGCAGAGAAAAAGTGAGACTTAGGATCCGTAAAATTCAGTACTTCCCGAGACAAAAATAGGAACACGTGGATTAGAGAACATGAGTTTCGATTTAAAGCTTTCGTGGCTGCAGGGATTCATATTCTTGGATCTTTCGGTAAAGTCACGTAGAAGGGAAATAATAAAATAATACAAATTAAACACAATATGCTAAATTCCTCTGTTGATATGTAAACTCCTTTGTCAAGGCGCTCTGCTCCTCTCACCCAGCTTAAAATACGCTGCCAAGCTTAGCGGTGTTAATTAGGACGCTGTATTTCCGACAGCTCAGTTCTTCACCTGAGGACGGCTGCTTGCGTTGTGGCCGAAACGTCGTGAGAATTTTATTATGTTTTATTATTTTAGTATTTCCCTTCTACGTGACTTTACCGAAAGATCCAAGAATTAGAGAACAAACTCAGGTGAATCACGAACTGCTGATGAAAGTAGGTGGCGTTGGACAGGTAAGGACGCGAGAAGAGGTGATGTCGGATGGTCAAGAGTAGCGATGGAGTGGCAGCCCCGGAATGGAAAACGTCCGAGAGGAAGTCCAAACGAGGAGATGGAGAGATGAAATTAGCTCGTGTGGAGGTGCTAGGTGAAGGATCGCGACTTGCAGAGGCCTTAATCCAGCAGTGGAGTGATTTACGGCTCACGATGACGGTTGCGTGTAGCAGATTTTAGTCTTGTCCGGATCGTTGCAAGCCGGAGCCGTAGTTGACTTGGACCTCTGCGAATATTTCGCGTTCATCTGTATCGACACGAGGGCGATTTTGCCCTCCTGGCATGACCGCAAGCGCTGCTCGGCAGCTCTGTGTCAAGACATATTTTCCAGTTCACACACACACCCACACCCACCCACATTTGTTCCGTTCCTTACAACTCAAATTCTTGACACCCACGTTAAGAGAAGAAATCATATTCCTGGTGGGAGAAAATCCATCCGCGTGTCAGAGAAAAGAAAGGAAGGCAACTGGCGAGTTTTTTTCCATCTCCCCAGCTCGCGCAGAGGAGGACTCCGTTGCAATGGGAACATCTTCTGCCATATATCAATTCTCCTCGTCAAACACCAGCACGTGTTCCCGCGGCCATAATTGCACGCGAACTGCGAATTGTAAACCGGGAGAGGGTGCCAGCAGTTCGAGCGTCTGTTGATCAAGAGCCAACATCTGGCAGAATTTCACAATAACCAGGAGCAGCAACTGAACCATCAATTCGTGTAAGTCTTTGGCGGAGATTTTTTTGTTCTCTCCCCTTTTTGATTAATTAGAGACGGGTGAGTTAGTTTTTCTTTCTTTTCAAAAGCAAATCAACTGCGGGGTGAATCGTGACACTATAAGTTATCATCGTCGTCATCGTCGTCAGCCACGGAAGGCCTCCCCAATGCGCCGTTTTGCCTTACGTCGCTGCGATATAATAATCCACCTCGCATTTTGCACACCACGCATGTTGAACTTCTTTCGCACCGTACGTAGCCAAACGTGCTAATCGGAGGTGCGGGGAAAGGACAACGAACTAAACCCAAATAAGCAGTTCTAAAGAAATGAGTTTTCAATCTCGATTTAAATGTGCACAGCTTCCAGCGGCCCCCTAATATCTGAAGGAAGAGCGTTCCAGACGGCCGCAGAAGCGCATCTGAAAGCGCGCGATGCAGTGGCCGTCGTCTTTGTTTGGTGGTTAGCCAAACGCCGCTACTGCGAGGATGACCGGAGTTCGCGTGATGGTTTGTGCTCCTTGACGAGATCAGCAAGATATTGTGGTTCATTTGTGGCATTTGTGCGAGCTCATAATGTTGATTTCATCGCTCCATCTCCTTCAGTGCACCTCCTCTCACATTCCCTTCATTTGGCTGTCGCTTCATCATTGATCTTATTCCATGATCACGAAATTCGATTGTTCCCATCGTTATGAATTGGACATGCGTGACGAAGGACGCGTTTTTGCGGTCGTAAACTTCAACTGCAGTTCAACCAAATGACAGCCGCCCAGTCTAGGACTGCCCAGATAAGCAGTGCGCCTCCGTGAACGTGAGAAATAACTCGATTTATTCCAATCAAAAGCGTCTTGTTTTCATTGTAATTAGCTGAGAAAATTGCCGTCATCCAAAATGGAATAGTTTCCCTTGAACAAACACGACCAGTGCTGTGCGCTGTGATGGTATTTGTTGTGTTTAACGTAGCCGCCAGATTATTATGGATGGTAAAGCGGCTCCCCACTCGCACCACTGCTGTTGGGGGAGCATCCATCGCAGGGAGTTCAAGAAAGGGCCTCTCGCAGGGCGCCACGGTGGCTAGGAGATGTTAACAACCTCGCCCGGTATGCAGGAGGTCGTGGGTTCGATCGCGACCGTAAGTTAACTTAGGAAGATATGTGTGAAAGTCTGCTTTGAAAACCCATCTCTTTAAAGTGGCCTTCCCTCTTTAGCTGAGTAGGTTTGCCCTGGTTGTGTTTTTGTTTCCTGCTTTTCATGCACTGCGTATTCGGATCCGAGCATGGAATGCCCATTATACATTTGAATCATTATTATAGTTGGATTTTGCGTGTCTCTCATACCGTGGTCGCGTGGGTTTTTTAATCCGGGTCGTCTGGTCTTTCCCTCCACATTTATAAACACGCGTTTAGAGCATTTGGCTGCTATATATTTCCACATGATAAGCCAATTCTTCGAGCTATCATTTGTGGCCAGGTCGCTTCTGAAGAAGAGCTAATAGCTCAGTGGGCCTTACTTGGTTAAAAAAATACTCAGTCATGCGATGGTCAATCCCACTTGAGTGATTTGCGGTGTCATTTATCAAATTTGTAAAACTTGGACCGTGACGCCGCTACACGATGGACTGCTCTTTCGAATGACGTCATGGGATCTTTAACGTCCACTGTGAAGCAGACGGGGCTTAAAACAAATCACGGTTCATACTCACCGCGGAATTTAATCAGGGCGTACGCCGAATCTGAACCGTGATGAACCACTGCCGGCCAATGTCATCTCTCTTACTCTTCCCACTTCAGCCAGATGTCCAGATGTGGGAGTGCCCACACTCTATAAGAATGGGTTTTCCCCTTTTTATGGTAACAAAACAGGTTCTAAGATGTTAAAGCACCAAACTGAAACCTTTTGCAAGGAATCATGTCTGCATTAACCACAGATACTTGTGGTGAAAATACAAACAACAAACATGCTCTGACAGTATATGCATCGTCTTTGAAACTGATTGGTCCACATCAGAGACAGTTTTCTTTAGAGCCGAGTCTCAAACAGTGTTAGACCAGAGGATGCCAAAAGGCGAACATCACAAAGACAATGCCACCATCAGGACAATGAGAGCTCGGGTGAGCAGCTACATCATTTGACCTCCTTTTCCCCTTTTTTCCCCTTTTTTCCCCTTTTTTCTGGCAACAAAACAGGTGTGCAGATATTAAAACCCCAATCTGAAACCTTTTGCAAGGAATCATGTCTGCATTAACCACAGATAATGCAGACAGAAAAAAGGGGAAAGCCTATTCTTATATTTTGACACTGGCAAAGGAGGTCCCATGATGCCCACACCGTGCCCCATCAACCAACTGTGGTGTAGTCATTCATAGCGTCGGTAATAGCTGCCTATCGTATGGACGCGATTATTGACGTGTAGCCTACTTAGATTGAAAACGTATATCGCTGCGGCCAAATGTCTTCATCCCACGAAATAACCAGGACGGACACATTGCCATCGCGTCTGATAAGGGGGATACTTGTTTTGTATGTGGACGAACGTGCACATTTGCAGTCGTCCCATCGCTTTTCCAAACTCCTTTAGTTCAAGTGAACAACGCTCGTTCGAAGGTCCGACGCAGCGATTTGGATACCCGGGGACTTGACGGGCGCGCGTGGCCACCTCTGCGTGCCCACCTGCGAGGGAAGAGACGGTCGGACATTTGCTTCCTCCACCTCGGTCACCCTCGTTGAACAGGAAACGCCCGTCTCTGCACGTGGAACTAATTCACGAAGTTTCAACGATGCCTTCTTTTTCTTTTTTGTTGGGTGCTCGTGCGAAGTGTTTTCTTAATTTAATTCGATGTCGTTCCGTCGGAGGATCAGTTGACGGAGCTGTAAACTGATCCTACTTAATGCCAGAGCCTAATCCCGCAAAGCTGCGGGATGTGTGACGAGATTAAGCAACGCGTGGTGGTTGTTGTTGTTATTGTTGTTGATGCAATGATTTCGCGAACATGAAGACTCCTCCCTTTCTCTCTCTGTCTCTCTCTCCGGGCGTGCGCCACAAGTCGAGGAGGGCAAAGCTTCGCAGTAAATAAGCGGTGACTCGAGTTCGTGAGTTTCCACGGCACGAACGAGACCAACACACCCAACGAGCTGCCGGTGAGTTACAGCGTTTAAAAAAAAAAAACATAGATCTTATCATCGCGAAACGCCAATTATAGCCCATCGATAATGGCGAAAACTTGACTCTTCCCTCCACCCCGTCCCACTGTGGCATTCCCAACCAGGACATCGCTCAGGGGGACTTCATTCGGCGGCGAGTAGCGCGTGCGTGCGCGTGCGTGCGTGAGTGCGTGCGCGCGCGTGCATAGCTCACCCGAAGGGCATTCTTAGATCGGAAAACATTGACACCCGAAGTTTTGTAAGTGTGCGTGCCTGTAAAGGTTTACTGGCTCTCGGTGTCGTTTATACCCCCGTCTCTCTGCGCGTGTGTTGAGGGAACTCGCTCCTCGTTCAAGCACCGCCGTAACCTGAACGCTGGAGAGCTACGGAACGCATTGCACTCCCCCGCGAGACAGCCTTTACTCAGATTTAGAGCAACGGAAAACGAGCGAAGGGAGAGAGCAACTACCATCGTCGCTGCTGCGATACGGCGGTGTTATTTTTGCCGAGCTGGAATTTACGATTGGCTGCAGCACCAATGACAGATTTATATGCAATTCCCAGGTCGTCTTTTGAGCAAGACGTATTGCATGTCAAGTGTCGTGTGATTCCAAATGAAAGAACGTTTTTTAAACAATTCGTCCTGAGTTATATACTTATATAAATATTTTGCACGCATAATAATGCTGATTCACAGCACTTGGGCAAGACACTGCTGCTGGATGAAGGCCTCCCCCACACAGCGTGGAGGGGGGCCCATGCAGGGCTGGTTGAGAAGACACTTGCCGCTGGCGAGGGTCGCAGCACAGCGCGCTAACCACTGCACCACCGCTCCACTCCACCCATCGCATGCACATTGCACGTCTAATACAGATTATCGAGGCTGAGTGCCTGACGCAAATACACAAACTAATTATTTTTTGGTTTAAACAATCTTACTATCGAACACAGGACACAACCAAGTCTCTCGTCACGAGCATGAACCATCACACAAACTCCGGTCATCCTCGCAGCCACGTTTGGCTGGTCATCGAACAATGACGGTCACTATGATAAATATAGTCTCTGCTCTTAACGATAAATTATAAAAACTAACAATGATAGTCCCCGATGTGCATTGGGTTCATCCATATGGCAGGGACAGCCTACAGTTCTACATTTACTTTAAATCTAATTCTGCACGCTTGATATTAATTGTAATAATAGCTGGACATGACCCACATCATCTGTCTTTGTCGAGTGTGATGACAAAGCCGATAAAAAGCGGATGAAGCTGGTTCATGGCTCACTACTGCAGACGTCGGAATAAACCACAGGCCATGTCAATCCACTGCTGGATGATGAAGGCCTTTCCAAGTCTTTCGCTCAATTGGGTGGTTTGACAATATGCTTCGCTGTGCAGGTCAGTGTGGGTTAAGTGTTGGGTGGTTCAGACACGAATCAGACAATTACATGAGAGCCATGGTCAGGGATTGAACTCTGGTGGCCGAGTTAATACAAGACTGCAGTGCGCAAATGTCTCCACTGCCGATCATCTGTAAACACATGTGCTGTACTGTATACACACATATATAGAGCAAACACCACCACCAGCACCAGGAGTCTCAGCAAAACTCCCACCCAGGGTAATATTTGCCACTGAAAATTCTTTGGATCGGTTGTAGGCATGAGTAGGTGGCACGTAGAACTTCTTTCGCACCGTACGTAGCCAATCTTGCTAATCGTAGCCAAAGCCATAGCGAGCCGTATACTGGGTGTGTATCTCTGGGGCCTTATTGCCAGTATCAAAACGATGAAGACATAAGAATAGGCTTAAGCCTTTCTGGTAATAAAGCACCTGTAAATCATACCCTTATTTTATTTTCATCACACTGGATGTGGTGTGGCGGTTGCTGAAATATTGTGTCACCGACCAAGGCAGGCCGGAGCTGAAATGAATCCCTGCTCCTAAAGAATTTATAGGCTGCTGGGATAAGCACACCGAGTGGGTACATATTAAACTGTGATGATGATGATGATGCACGCTCACAAAGACAAATACCCTGAACAGACTGTTGGGGAAAGTGCCGTTAGCGAGCACCTATGGAGGCTGAACGGTACACGAGGGGGTGGGTGGCCAACACCACGCGCGGACGCATTTGTCTCCCCAGTGGCGATGTTTACACACCGCACCAGGTACTAATTTCAGGCTGAGTCGACCTAGGGGAGGCCCAGTATTGGTTCAGATAATTAATCGTCACTCGTCTTGGCCGTGAGCTGGAATCGAACCCGGGTCGTCAGGTTCGTGGCGTAGCGCGCTAACCGCGACACTACCGCTCCCCGCCACGCACACACACACACAGACACACACACACACAGACACACACACCCAGACACACACACATAGACACACACACATAGACACACACACCCAGACAGACACACAGACACACACAGACACACACAGACACACACACAGACACACACAGACACACACAGACACACACAGACACACACAAAAAAGATAAAAACAAAGATCCCCCGTATAGCCTTAACAGACTGTAGGGGCAAGTGCTGTTAGCAAGCACCTATGAAGGCCGGAACGGTACACGAGGGGGTGGGTGGCCAGCACCACGCCCGACCGCCTTTGTCTCCCTAGTGGCAATGTTTACACACCGCACCAGGTACTCATTTGAGGCTGAGTCGACCTAGGAGAGGCCCAGGACCGGTTCAGATAATCGTCACTGGTGTTAGCCGTGAGCGGGAATCGAACCCGGGTCGCCAGGTCCGTAGTGCAGCGCGCTAACCACTACACTACCGCTCCCCACAGACAGACACACACAGACACACACACACAGACACACAGACACACACAGACAGACACACACACACAGACACACATACACACAGACACACACAGACAGACACACAGACAGACACACACAGACACACACACAGACAAAGACACACACAGACAAAGACACACAGACAGACACACACAGACACACAGACACACACAGACACACACACGCATACACACACACAGACAAAGACACACACACATACACACACAAACACACAGACACTACATACATACACACACAGACACACACACAGACATACACACACAGACACACACACACAGACACACACACAGACACACACACACAGACACACACACAGACACACACACACAGACACACACAGATACACACACATACACACACAGACACACACAGATACACACACATACACACACAGACACACACACACAGACACACACACACACATACACACACAGACACGGTACACACACACATACACACACACAGACACGGTACACAATGCGTTGACGGCTCAATTCAGGGAAACGACCACACCTCGCCGGGCGGGCACGACAGCTCTCGTCGCAGCGAGCACGGCCGGGTCAAGAGGGTGGAGGGAGTGCTTGTTGTTGTGTTGTTGTCTTGTTGTTGTTGTCTTGGTGTGTTGTTGTTTTGAGTAAATAGGGGAGGGAGATCGTGGCTAACGGGGCTAACGCGAGGGGCCCCCTCCGTGCGCACGATCGCGGCGCCACACGCACGGCGATCAGAGTCGCTCCGGCGGTGGTGCCGTGGTGGTGGTGGTGGTGCCGTGGTGGTGGTGGTGGTGGTGCCGTGGTGGTGGTGCTGTGGTGGTGGTGCTGTGGTGGTGGTGGTGCTATGGTGGTGGTGGTGGTGCCGTGGTGGTGGTGGTGCTGTGGTGGTGGTGGTGCCGTGGTGGTGCCCTGGTGGTGGTAGTGGTGGTGCAATGGAAGTGGTGGTGCCGTGGTGATGTGGTGGTGGTGCTACGGTGGTTGTGCCGTGGTCGTGGCGGTGCAGTGGAGGTGATGGTGCCGTGGTCGTGGTGGTGGTGCCGTGGTGGTGGTGCCCTGGTGGTGGTGTAGTGGTGGTGTCGTGGTGGTGGTGCTGTGGTGGTGGTGCCGTGGTGGTGGTGGTGGTATCGTAGTCGTGGTGGTGGTGCCGTGGTGGTGGTGCCGTGGTGGTGGTGGTATCGTAGTCGTGGTGGTGGTGCTGTGGTGATGGTGCTGTGGTGGTATGAAACCTTTGTTTGGCCTCACCCAGGTCATGGTGACTCGGGACATATCACCGCAATGTTATGCAGTTATATAAACCAAACATTTCTTTAGAAAACCTACGTTTGTTCGTATGAAGAATGACTTTGCTTCAGCGAAAAAAAACCCACAGATAACTGGCGAGAAGACGTGACACACCTTGGACAACAACAAAAAAATGCTTTGCAGTTTTATGGCCGGTTCGTGCCCCTGCGTGTTTGCAGTGGATGAGCGGTCTCGTAAGAGACACCAACGGCCACCTTCAAAATAAAATATAAATAGCTCCGGCACTGGGGGGGGAGGGGGGCGCTGTGATGGGGTGGTGGGGCAAAGATACCCTCGGAAGGGTCGGCAAGGTCAAGAGGCGTCGTACCCGTGGAAAGGTGATATGTAAAAACAAAAACAGGGAGGAGGGGGGTAGGGGGGAACACAAAAATTAAGTGGCGGTGATCCTTGATGAGGGGGTAAAGAAGACACCCAGGCGATGGCCCAGGGCTTAGTCACAGATCGCTTAGCGCCTTGGTCGCGCTGCCTATGAAAGTGATAAAATAACAGCCCATCTTCGGTAACAGAGTCCTTGACCTCCTTACTCACTGGGACGGAGCGAGGTTGTCTCCGATACATAGCGCTGGGAGCTTTCTCTTGTCAGTAAGAGCTACCTTTGATTTACCATATAGTCGGTTGTGGCACTTTTCATAATATATCAAAGTAGAAAGGGCAGCAAAGGTAGTGTAGCGGTCAGCCCACAGCACTGTGAACCCGGTGACCTGAGTTTATTTTTTTTCTGGCCAGGGCTAATATCACTGCTGAGCGATATCTGAAGCGCCACTGGGTATCCACTCCACTTTCACCAACCAGCACTGACCAGCGTGCTAAAGAATAACCATAGCTTATTCTTATCAACATCTGGAAAATAAATCCAAGTCGAGTGAGTCTGAGTTTGAGTAAGCGTTTGGTAATCTGAAGGTCGCAAGTTCAAATCATCGTTAGGGGAAATTCAACAGTGGGTTGTTCTTTGGAAAGATTTGCATCAACCATAGGATTGTGGAATTCCAACCACAAGCTGACCGCTGTAAACAGGAGATGAACACCGCCTCCGTGCTCATTTGAGGAAGGAATCACTTCACTTTTTTTGCAACTGGTCACGAATTGGTACGTTTGGTTTATGTGACAACCCTTACTAATCTGCTGTGTCAGGTGGTGGCGGGCTTAAAGACACAAATTAACGTGATCTAACCCAAAAAAAACTTTGCTACGGAAAAAATACTTGCCCCAAAAGCCTACTACGTGTTAAATTTACTTTTTTAAAGCCTCTAATAAGGTTCCAGATGAAATGTAAAACAAATTACTTCAGTGGCAGCGGTGGACAGACCAAGTGAGAAAAATCTTACATTTGCATGCAAATTTCTCACTTTAACATCACTAGATCCGCCCACTTCGTTTATGACCCTTGGGCTACACCCATTTCAAACCTTGAAAACAACCTGCCTCAGCAGCTTTCCCACTATTTTTTCTCCTGATCACGATTGCTTGCGTTACGATCGAAACGTCGTCGTTTTTTCGTGATTTTTGTTATTTTCTTTGAACCTATCTACGTGACTTTACCGAAAATCCCAAGAATGATAATAGGCTCGCGCCTATTCTTATTTTTCATCACTGTGGATACTGGCAAAAAGTCTGTCTCTCCACACACAACTAACATCGAATTCCAATAGACTACGGGCCTTTTGCCCCTACGCATTATTTCAGTTGAACTTCTGAACCTTTTTTCCCACCGTACGTAGCCGACTTTCGCTTCGGCAGTCGTTGAATCATCAAACTTTGCACTGGTTTCGCCATTACGAATCTCATCAGCAGGGAATTGCCTGTTTTTTTTTTTTTTAATCAGCAAGAGCCCTTCATGGACACCCCAGCAATCGTACAGAACAGAACAGTGAACTTGTGCTGAAACTATATTTGGGGGTTTTGCTTTGCTCTGCATTATTTGTTCGCGTAAAATGTTCATGCCAATTCAAACGCCGTTCGTATGAAGATGTTTTCAAAGACATGTTCTGGCACCACAAAGTACACGACCACCTGCAGCTGTTGACCTTTCTAGGCCTCCATCTCTCTCTCTCTCTCTCTGCTCTGAAGAAGGGCAACTGGCAGTAATCTTTTTGTTTCTTTCGATAAAGTCACGTAGAAGGGAAAGAATGAGGACGGCTGCTTGCGTTGTGGCTGAAACGTCGTGAGAATTTTTATTTTATTATGTTTTATTTTATTTTATTATTTTCCTTCTACGTGACTTTACCGAAAGAACCAAGAAGATGAATCCCTGCAGTCACGAAAGCTTTAAATAGAAATTTAAAACTGCCAGTAATGTCAACTTACTGCATAAAATATCTTCCCCTTCTGCAACAAGACTAATTCTTTCAATCTACACGAATGCCAAACGCCTTGATCGTGACTTGAATTTCTTCCCCGGCTTCCCCGATTCACCGGAACACAAACACACACTGTGCACGTCTTGCTATTGTACACTGCGTCTCGCAGTGGCGGATATAGGAGAGAGAAAGAGAGAGAGAGAAAAATAATTGGGGGTCTCAAAAGAGGTTGAGAGGGGGCGATCAGATCCCCTGTGCCCCCACCCCCCCCCCCCACACACACACCCCCCTCGGATGGTGTCTTGAGATTTAGATGCATTGTTAACGATGGGCAAGGTGAGTATTTTTTTTCTTGAGCGTTTCAAGATCTCTCCGGGTGTGTCCGAGGTCTGGGATGCTGAGTGAGAAAGTGCGAGTCGAGAGAGTGGGCAGCGTGAGCTCGTTCCATCACAGGTGTAGAGTGACATTCTGGCATGGAGGAAAGTGGGGGCCACCCCTCTTTCTCTCTCTCTCTGTCTGTCTCTCTCTCTCACGCGAAGGACGCTCCACAAAAACAGGATGCGTCAGCCCTGAAAACGCTTGCGAAGCAGAGAGGGCCGCCTCAGCTGCGCGCTCGCTCGGGGCAGCAAACCGGGAGACGGCGGTGAGCAGATGTTTGTGCGCGGATGCGGCGTGGGAGAGAAAGGAGGGCAGAGAGATTTCCAGCAGCAGCAGCAGCAACAACAACAAGAACATGCAAGCGATGATCGCCTCGGCACCCCACGCAATCCGCGCAGCAGCAGCAGTACGGAAGGTGACAGGGGGGGGAGGGATTGGGTTTGGGATGGAGCTCGAAACCAACCCAAGAATGAACCCAACCTGCTTCCTGTCAGATGGGCAAAGACACACAAAACAAAAGATGTTCATTATGGACATTTTATACATCGGAAACGTTATTAGTTAACGAGTTAAACATGCTGAATGAGCGGGCGTTTTTTTTTGTTTTTGTTCTGTTCATATTTCATCGGGGAAGAATGACAGTTTCCTCTCTGAGATGCAGTGTAAGTTGCTGTGCACCCTTAGGTCGCACGCGGTCGGGACAATCCTAGGGGTGCATTTGAGGTCTTCCCAAACTCCGGCCACCGTCCGTGATACGTGGTCGTGGGCCGCGGTGATTTAAAACGAGCGGACATCGAGGCGTGATGACAAGCCCTTCGAACAATCGCGTGGAATGTAGCACGTTTACTGCCAATGCCCAGATACACCAGTGACCCCACCAATTAAACATACTTTAGTGCTGGGCAATGCAAGGCAAATGTGCATTGCTGATACTAGTCGGGAGTCATCATAGAACGGTAAATGCGCACCCCTATAATTAGTTGCTCACACCGCTGCTGGCGAAAAGGCTTCAACTCGCGGATGTTTTGGCCTGCTCCTACACACTGGCCAGACGTCTTGGAAGAAGTGGGAGTGCCCACACTTTACCCCACCAGACGCGACCTACCGAACGACGGACTGGTGTACACATTGATATTGCTGGGTATTTACAATAATAATAATAATAAGAAAAATCATTTACATCCCTCACTCAATCCATCCCGACACCATATTGGTCGTGCGAGGTTTTTTTTTGTGACCATACTTCTCCATTCTGGTTACTGTGGGATGGTGAAGGTGGGTACCCAGGACCGGTTCAGGCATCGCTCGTCGCTGATGTTCATCATGGCTGGGACTCAAACTCAGGTGGTTGGGTCCGTAGTGCTGTGCACGAGCCACGATGCCACGGCTCCATGTACCGCAGTATTCAGATGATCTGATGCTGAATACTGACATGTTCATGAATTATACAATATAGTTTTTTTTCGGTTAGATCGCGTAAATATAAACGTGTCCTGAAACCCGCCACCACCCGACATAGCCAATTAGTAAGGTTTGTCACGTAAACAGAACGTGATATCTGAAATATTACTCAACCCTGCCACCCCCCATTTCAATTCATATTGACCAGCATTGTAAAGTTCCTGCAACTGTCAAACAACCCCCTCGACCGACACGGCATGAGGAGGCCTTCATCCTGAAGTTGACTGACCAAGGACTCTTAATTGTTACTATCATATCGACGACTGGGCGACTGACGTGAGTGTAATAACTTAACAACAGCCACTCCAATGTGTATTCCGTTAGCGCCTAAGAGGTGGTGACGTCACCACGGCGCCCGTGCCAAGCTAGGTGCACTTTGAGGCCACGTGAAGCGTCGAAGGCTCCCTGGCAGGAGGGTCACGCGACAGACCCGGCAGGTGCCATGGGTCACGCGCAAGCGCCTTCGATGACGACCGCGTTGAGAAAACATTTTGTTGGTTTTAACAAACTTTTGTGTTCCGCGCAAGCGCACGCACATGCACGGGGCAAGGCAAATTACAATAACATGTTTTGTTACTCGATCTTGATGAATGGACACGTACGCAGAAAAACAACGGTGAATTTACGTCCGTGAGAGTGAACTCGCGCGTAATTGCGTCGTTTCCCACGAAGGATTCCTTGTGGTGACCTCGTGTCTGCCGGGGGATTGGGCACCACATATCGAGCCAGAATTAATGCTCCTTCGTGTGTAAGGAAATGAGCTGCAAGAGGCCGGCCGCAAGTTAATTAAACGGGTCATTTTTTGGCTTTTTAAGCTTCGCTGAACAAAAAAAAAGACGCGCCGTTAAAAGATTCCAGGCTCGGAGCCAATGTTCGAATGTGTGGAAATGTTACTTTGCAAGCCTAATATTCCACACGTTAGCAAACCGAACGTGTCTCTGGGTGGTCTGAAGATTGCACGCAACGCCTCTGAGACCGAGGCCCGGCTGGTTCAAGCCCACGTCTAGCCCCTGTCACTGAGCAGCGTTATACGAGCAAGATATGAGCGCGAAACACCAAGGGCTCGCTGCCCCCCGTGAGTTCCGTCGTAGATGTCAACCAAAAAAGGAATCTCTCACACTGCATCCTCGCAGTCATGGGTCATTCTTTTCCAGCCAATTTTCTTGTTTTTTTTTATTTCCTTGCACTGTCAGAATTCTCTTGTAGATCTCTCACGGAAGCTGCCCAGCGTAAAAGATGCTCAGTAACTCGGTAAAATAAACATCAGAGCCAGCGTGGGGTAACAGTAGGGAATACATCAGACCGTTTTGGCTTCAACGGAACGCAACATATGGCACTTGCATCAAAGGAGCAGTAATGGGACTCCAAAATGAGCCTTTGTTATCAATCGAAACACGTATGTGTTTTGTCATTTTGATTTTTACATATTGCTACTTTTTGCGAAAGTAAACATTTACGAATGCCAACAGCCACCCAATGCTTGTGTCAATCATGCCTAACATTTTATGACCGGTGACGCAAAAGGTTATGGCTGGTATTTTTCTTATTTTTTTATGACTATAATTACTTGTCAACAAACATTAAACTTGGAATATAAAAAAAAACCCATTGCCGGCGTGAGCCACTCTTGAAGCTCGTAAAAGGATTTTGAAGAGACAAGTGAATTTCCAAAATGTATAGAATGCGCCCTTAAGAAAATCAACAACCTGAAAACGATTAAAAGCTAATTAAGCATCAACGCAACTCTGCACGTGAATTCCTCCTCCAACCTTTGCCCCCCCCACCCCAATTCCAAAACCTTCCTGCCAGCTTATTTGCCACAAACTCTTAGCTCCGTGTAAAGGGATTCGTTAGGATCCATGTTCACACAATGCAGTGGTAGGTGCTGGCACGAAACGTCTGTGTCGTCCAAACCCTTTGTCACTCCGCCGCTGGATGAGTTGCCTCGGTACTCGTTGTGGGGGTCATTTCACCATACTTCACCACGCTGGTCGATGTGGACACATTGCAGTGAGTGCAATCTATTTGCTCCACTGTCCCCCTGCTGCCCATCAATGTAGCCCTGCAGCAGCCTATAGCAACTTGGTAGGCATGGTGATCACCCATTCAAGGACTGCACTATCCACGCTCAAGCAAGTAACATGGGTAGTAATATATCTTACAAAAAACCGAATTCTGCTTAAGGTTTGGCCTAAACATATACACTATCTTTGTGTAGGAACAAAATAGCCCGTGGAATTCTGTTGTGTTTTGACAAAGCTATGTGACTCAAGTCAAGAACGATGAGAAAACCGATCACAACAGCAATGCGCTGGCTGGAAACAAATAGATGAAACAAATAGATGCAACAACACAACACAAAAAGGTGCGCCGCTCACAGACGGAAGACAAAAAACTCCCTTCGTGCCTTGGATGCGAGTGACGTGATCACCCACATCGCACAGTGCAATGCTTCTCAGCCTTATCAAGACCACCAGCCCAAGGAGCTGAGCGCGTGGCTGTTGTTGTTGTTTACGGCACCGCACACAGAGAGTTGGGAAATGCGGCCAACCCAACAGGGCAAGCAGTGACAG
>CM025611.2:2979186-2993555 GCA_014621495.2 Entosphenus tridentatus
CCCCCCCCCTACCCCCACTTTGTACGAGCCCAAAGCTGTCTTCTGTCACTCTTTCCTTTCTTCAAGGGCGCCGTGGTGCCAAGATGTTATCTCCTTCGCCTGGTATGCAGGAGGTCGTGGGTTCGATGCCAACCCTGACGCCTGCTGCTGCTGTATATTTGGAGTTTCCAAGTCTCTCTTCCTTGCGGTCGCGTGGATTTTTCTCCGGATCCTCCAGTGTTTCCCTCCACATGTATAAACATGCGTTTGGAGTATGTGGCTGCTGTACATATCTACAGGATAAGCCACTTCGTTGAGCTATCATTTGTGGCCAAGTCACTTCTGAACACGAGGTAATAGCTCAGTGGGCTTTACCTGGTAATTAAAATAACGGCTTTAGTTTTTTTTCATTCTAATATCCTTGCACTTGACATGCATGCGAGTGCAATAGACGTTCAATATCTGTGTAATGTTTCATGTCTCCGTAGCTTCGTTTTGCAATTTGCGCTGATATCAATCCGGGGGGAAATCTACCCGAGCCGATTTGCGCTGGCAGGTAATTTAACGTTAAAATTAGGTTTGGCCCATCGAGTAACGTTCGTGCAACATTTTAAGATTTCCTCGCGTGATGCAGTGTTTCTTTGTTTGTTCTGATTTCTATTCAATTGGAGTACTTCATTTGAGATGTGTTTGCTCTCGTCATTTGGGTGACCAAGGTCAGTCTTGGGGATGAGGCTCCTGTCCCGGTCTCTTGAGTTATCCTCCTTTTTCATCTCTCTCTCTCTCCTCTGCTTCTCTTTCCTGCCGGCTTCTCCTTGAGATCCGCTCGTCCGCATACCGGTGCAGTCGATTCCTCCTGGTACCCTGGTCCTGTCTTCCAGGGCCTACTTTATTGGAAATATAAATGCAGTCGTAACGAATTAACTGGAACGTACAAGACGGGCGATCGGCTACGGCCTCGACTTTCCGAGCCGCAACAGCCAAACGTTAGTGACGTTAGCAGAGGGCTGCTTGTTTTCTTTCACGCCGCTTAGCATGAGGCATAATATTGTTAATACCACGATAATTTGATGTACGTTGAAATAAAAATATATATACACACATGCAGTTGCATTCGTGAACCATGTCCAACAAAAATTCGAAGTGATGTTCGGCTCTTATGAGCATTTTGAGGCATCGGTGCTCATCTCCCCGCAGAGCCGGCGGTGGAAATTCCACATTCCTATGGCGCAGATTTGGTACGCCGTTCATTCTGTTGACCACGGAGGGATGATGGGCCCGCTGAGTCAACCCCCCGAAGAGGATTTGAACTCGCGGCCTCCCCATTGCGAGCCGCTCTCTCTCGATCACCCAGCCACCTGGCTGTATAATTATCCCATGTGGTTTTCATTTAATATATGCGCATGCGTCATTAATATCGAGTGTTTTTAACACAGCAATGCGTTGAATTTTGGCCCCGATGAAACGTGAGTATTAAATGCTGGGTCCATAACACTCACAGAAATGTAAGATTTATTAACAATACACCGGTACGTTATACTTAATAATAATTCATCATCCTAATGTACTGCCCTTTTTAATCTACAATTGGAGGAATGCATCCCCACATTGTGTCACTCATGGGGGCTGCTTGACCATACTTCCCCATGCTGGTCAGTGCGGGTTGGTAAGGTGGGGTACGGAGTGCTCAGGACAGTTCAAATATCATATTCTTAGGTTTTTTCGGTAAAGTCACGTAGGTAAAAAAATTCAAATTAATAAAAGTAAAATTAAATTAAAATTAAAAATCACGACGTTTCGGAGGCAACACAAGCTTCCGTCTTCAGGTGGAACCGTCACAGCCACGACAGCTGTATCAAGTAAATGAGAGATTACAAGAGCTACCACTCCGTATATATAATGGTTGGAGAGGGGAAGGGGCCAAGTACGGCACACTTTCTATTGATATGGTAAGGTGAGGCTTCAGACTAAGAATAGACTGCATGATCAAATATCACTTGCAAGGGGTCTAAATTGTGGCCTTGAACAGAACTCAGGTGGCCCGGATTCACAGTTCGGCGTGCCAACGGCGATGCCACAGCTTCACTCCACTACAGCGTCCTTGCTTGGAAGGCCCCGCGGGCCACTGGCAAACCCTGGTGGCCTTTAGCGCGGCCCCGTCAATACACAAATAGTGAAAATAGCCCCCATAGTCATCATCATCATCATCCTCGTGCTGCTGTCAATGGTTTCAAATGGCGTGACGGCCACTCACACGCTGATGATGTCTTACTGGCGACAGTGCCCCCCGCCAGCCCCTCTGAAAGTGAGTGAAGAACACTGCTCCTGTACATGAGTGCGCCTTTGCGTCTCTCCCCCACTAGACAGCCTGCGAACGAAGGCTCTCGGTGTTCATGTGTCAAACAACACAACGGCACGCTACGCATGCCTATGGCCTGTGCTACTGATTACCACAAGCGGAGTTGGGCGGCCGGGAAAATCCCTTTGCTTGATCTGGTTTTCAAGTTGCCGGTCAGTGACTGTGACCCGTGCGACTCACTCTGACGCACAAGAAACACATTCCTGCTGCGGAGGGAGCTGGTAGGAACGTTGGGTTGCTCGGTCAATGGCCAGGGTCAACGGCGGCGTGGTGTATTCCGCAAATATCCCCGACTGTGAGGGCGGGCACAAGCTGGCGTGAGTAGGTTAAACGTTGAGTTTTACAAGGGCACCACGGGGTGACCAGCCCCTCCTCACCCAGCCCTACCCAGCCCCACCCCTCCCACCCCCCACCCAGCCCCACCCTCCCCACCCAGCCCCTCCCCACCCTCCCCACCCAGCCCCTCCACACCTTCCTCACCACGCCCCTACCCAATACCCAACCACCCACAGACCACACCACACCCTCCTCTCCCCACCCAGCCCCTCCCTCCCCACCCAGCCCCTCCCTCCACGACGGACGGACGGACACAATAATCCCTTGTGGGCTGGTGTAACCAGGAGGTTCCTACCAGTATAAGTTGTCTTTACACCCAGAACAGCCGCACTGAATCATTGTACTCTTTTTCACGAAGGTGCTGTAGTGGTTTTTATTTTATTTTAATATTTTTTTTCAGCCAATTGATGAGTGTTTATACCTATGGGACCTTTTTCGTAAGTATCAAACTATGAAAAATAAGAATAGCTTTACCTCTTCTCTGGTCTGGCGTTCTCTGATCTGACGCTGGTGAGACTGGGCCATGAAGAAATCTGTCTCTGGTGTAGGCAATCAGTTTTAAAGACAATGCAGATATATTGATTATCAGAGTATGTTTATTTGCATGTTTCTCCACAAGTACGTGTGTGGTGAATGCAGACTTGATTCCTTACAAAAGGAATCTATTTGGTGTTTGAGCATCTTAGCACCTGTTTTGTCAGAAAGGGTAAAGCCTCTTCTTATTCTTTTTGCATACGATGAGTGTTTATTATACGAGTGGAAGGAAAACGGAGGGCGTGGTGAAAACCCACACAGAGAGACACGCAAACTCCAAATGTACAGGCGTCAGGTTTGACCGCCTGCATAACAGGCAAGAGCGTTAACATCTCACCACCGTGGCGCCCCTATTTTAGGGGGTATTTGGCCTACTTTTCCACACTGTCTAGATATCTCTGAAGAGGTGTGAGTACCCACACTTTACCCCACCACAGGCGACATTCCGATTAACTAACTGCGGCGCACCAAACCCATATACTCTATAATTCTGAAACAAGACATTTAAGAGATGTAGTTTTCACTGCCGCGCTGGGAAAAAATACGAACCGGTGACCTCCATTGAAGCCTGCCTATGTCTACAAGTATAGAAAATACTTGAAGGAGAAAAAAAATGAAAAATATAATGTAGTCACTCCTACTAAATGTGAAATACATGATTGAACTTTCCCTTGAGCCAACTAGGTATACATTCAGTAATGTTCACACATCAATTGCGGTGCGGATGGCTCGTCTTTAAATAACAATGGCAAGCACCACATCTCATATTATCGCAGATGCTTGTAAAGTCCTGCCCAAAATCTATACGTTCAGCCTTGAACTGTAACATGTGTTCTACGTATCGCAACAATCATAATCAAATTATTTTTTACGCTTTAAAGTTATACAATTACTCCAGGGAGAGATATTTTTTTGTCTGTATAGTTTTCTCAGCCTTCTGGCCCACTGAAATAAAAAAAAAGCTAGAACAAAAAAAACAGCTTGGGTTCAAGCAAACTTTTTTAATATATATACTGTAGTTCCGTCCGGAGTTCTTGGGAAAAATTGACCACGGCCCATTAATTCTGCTGAGCGCCACTCTGTTTGTGTTGGCGGGGGAGTCTTTGTGTTGCCAGGCCTGGCAGGGTCCCAGGCCGGCAAGAGCAGGCCATCATCTCTCAGGGAGACCCTTCGCGATCTTTCAATGCGGTGGAGTGGTGGGGCAGCGTCGGTGACCACCTCCACATTCCGATATGCTTCTCAGCGCGCTTCATCCAGCAGTGGATTTATCGTGTAGATAATGTCATCATCTACATTACCACTGAGTATTAATTTGTCGTAATTTTTTTTTTATTTTGCCTGGTAAGGCTCACTGAGCGATGTAGCTATTTTTATTAGAAGCGACCTGGCCACAAATGATAGCTCCACGAAGCGGTTTATCATGTCGAAATTCATAGCACGTGTTGACTTTGAGTGTTGAGGGGGAAAACCGGAAGACCTGGAGAAAAATAAACACGACTACAGGGAGAACATGCAAACCCCGAATATACAGGTGTCAGAGTCGGGATCATACCCACAATCTCCTACATACAGTACCAGGCGAGGTAGATAACAGCCCTCAGTCAATCCATTGCTACATTGAAAACTAATTTCTTTAGAACTGCTTTTTGTGTTAAGTTTGTTGTCCTTCCCCCGCGCTTCCAATTTGCACGGTTGGCTACGTACGGTACAAAAGAAGTTCAACATACATATAGGTTAAGGCCTCTCCCCACTGTGTAGATCGCGGGGGTTGTTTGACCATACTTCACCGCGCTGGTCAGTGCAGGTTTTTGCGGAGGAGCGATTCCGGTATCACTCGCCACCGGTGTTTGCCGTGGCCAGGAATCAAACAACTTTTCAGGTTCACAGCGCAGTGTGCGAGGCTAACCACTGCACCACCGCTCCCAACCCACATTTGAGAATCACGTGGACTCTATGCGCGACGTAGCACATTTGTATCGAGTGGCTGTTTGCTTAGTAATCCGTGCCATGCTTACTAATTAGGTTACTTTAATTGGATCATTATTCTATAGATATTGTTTTGCTTTTAGGAGTACTGTTTACATTGACGTAATTGACTGCATGTAATTTTTATAATTCAATCAATGCCTGCCAGTTCGTTGTTTCTCATCTCTTTTAGAAAAATATGCACACTAATTAATGTAATTAACTAATACAGAGTCGGGGTGGTGGGGAGACAAATCATTGGCACGATTATATTACAATATGTATTGTAATAAATATTTGCATGAGAATAATATAAAATAATATTTGTCTTGGTCCAGTTTTATCTTGATTGTGCTATCACCACATGACGAGAATTATCCATGCGGATCTCTCACAGAGCAATGCGGCCCTATGTGTCGCATGGCGCAACAGAAGCGCGTTGGGCCGCTTGTTGTAGAGTTTCGCGGTTCCAATCCGGCAGGCGGCCCTGGTTAATTCTGCAGGTGTGTTCACCATGAAAATAATACACGCCATCTACTTCGCAGTAGATGGTTTAAGATCCCGAGAGTCTGCCATTATGGGTGGTATGTGTGCCGCCATTATGGGTTCAAATTTTTTTCAAATTCCAAAAATGACCCACAAATTACTCAAATGGGATTACGCATCGCAATCGTTGCCCCCCGCCCCCCTTACTGCCAGACTAATGGCCACCTGCAGGCCACGTGCTGAGTCACCTTGGGCTGCACAGGGGCAGTTACCAACTTGCGTAGCTTAGAGACATTCCGTAAAATTGTGGGTACAATATCAAATTTTGAGTGCAATCGTTGTCATTTTAAGTGGCCCTCCTCCACCCCCACTTGCCCGCGCCGCGCGCTGCACTCATCAGCAGTGGGTGGCCACTCCGCCACCGGCCGAGCACGAGAGACCAATCACCGCGGCGTGTTTATCCGGTCATGGGTTTTGATTCCAAAACACCTTCTCCGTGTGACACGTCAACAGGGACAATGCATCACGGGGACATCTTGGCTCCAGCGAGTGCCAGCGTGGAGGTGGCCACGTGGCTGTGGGGGCTGCTTCGTACACAGAGAGTGTGTCTATGTTGTGTGTCTATGTTGTGTGTCTATGCTGTGTGTCTATGTTGTGTGTCTATGTTGTGTCTATGTTGTGTGTCTCTGTGTTGTCTCTTTCTGCTTGTGTGTCTGTCTGTGTGTCTCCGTGTCTGTGTTTTGTCTCTCTCTCAAACTAAGAGGTTCACTAGGTTTGTTTTCTACCCGGTGACGATTGCTTGTGTTGCGATCGAAACGTCGCATTCTATTATTTAGTTTATTTTCTTTCTACGTGACTTTACTGAAATAACCAAAGAGTAAACTTATATATAGATTTTAATAATTATTAAATAAAAATAATTCTACAAGTCCATTTGTCAATTCCTTGTGTGACTGAAGACCTCCCCTATGCTATTTTTGTTACGGGGGTTGCTTGACCATACTTCATTCACAGGGCTGATCAGTGCGGGGTTGTGACGAGGAGCGCTCTGCACTGGTTCAGATATCACCCTCCACTCATGTCAACTCTGGGCAGTGAATCAAACTCAGGATTCAGGGAGCATGTGGGAATCACTGCGCCACTGTTCTCACCCCCGTTAAACGGGAAGCAGTTAAATTTAATTGTATCAGCGATAAAAAGCGAATTTCCTTTCTCAATCTTCTGCCAATGAGGCATCGGCTAAATTCATGATACGAGTTCTAAGTGACTAAAATGGTCCATTTTTTACACAGACACGGATAAAAAATGTGAAAAAGATCCTCCGTTATAATGAGGAACGGTTAACAGCATCCAATGGCGCCTCGGAGGCAGCCAATTGACTGCTGCCACGCACGTTGGTTTTCGTTCCCTTTGGCTGGTTAAAAAACATAAACAAATCTTCATTTGTTTTTATTTTGAGTGTGTCACAAATGATCGAGGGCACCGTGATGGAGAAGGAAGGCCACTTTGTCAGTTACAAGTAAACAGGCTGTCGCTGTGTTTTAATCGCCTTTCTTGTTTACAAATAAAATCGAGGTGGTGGCAAGGATTCATTCTGGCTGTGGGGCCTCCGGCGGTTGACGAGAGATACAAAGCCCATCGTGAGTCGCGGCGATTGGCAAAGTCCAACGTTCGCTTCCACGCTTTCCCCAACATCTTTGTTTCGTGCCAAAAAAAAAATTTGGACTGCGATGTCGAGGCCCTGCTGGGATACGAATGTGAAGGATCTGGCCCAGGATTTAAGCTATCGCTTAAAGAGCAAAGACAAAATGTTTTTCGAACAATGTTTGAGGTTTTAAATTTCAAACGAAAAAAACATTTTCTCAACGGTTATGCCAGCGTTGAAAAATGTAAAAATGCTAGCTCTTTTGGCAATTGCACTTTGTTTCGAACGTCATGCAAGTGCTAATGAAAGCAATGCAATCATTTAAATTACTTCTGGAAGAGAAAGAAAGAAAAAAGGAAGGAGCCTCACATCTCATCCAATTTTAGTCGGACACTGCCTCATCCAATTACCACACATCACAGTTGCACGATGACAGGTTATTTTCCCACCCTCTATTTATTTTGCCGTGAAACTTCACCCCCGCCTCCCCCTCCCCCACCCATAACGCCCACATCTCTAGAAGCCAACGTGCTCAAGCTGTCCGTGTCGCTCCCAGTGCCCAGTCACCCGCGTGTCTGGGCAGCGTGAGGGCCACGCGCACACGACCAAACTCCTCGACGACGCCGTGAAGGCAGGTCGGGACAACATCGCTTGCCGAAGGGTGCTTTGTTTGGGAAGCGTTTTGGCGCTCATTGGCACTTTAATTAGGTGCCAGTCAAAACACACTTAAGATTCAGTTTCTGTCTCCGAGGTGGGGTGGGGTTGGCGGGGAGGGGGCAATGACCAGTAGAATCTGCTTTGGCTCGTGTTTCACGGGAGAGACGATGCAAGATATGCTACGGGAGGGCTCTGTCCTCAGAACGTCTTGACATTGAGGTATAGCAAAGATGCACCAACCCGACATTCGACTTGCGTTCAAACGACATCTGTCCGTGACATCGTGCAGCTGTGCACGGTATATGCATTGTATATTTACAAATGTTTGCACGTGTTGTCATTACGCGTTTCTCTCTGTCACTTGGTACCCTGCGGACACCCTTGCAAAAATGTGATGTTCCATCGCAAGGGATTTTTCCAGGTGAAATGTTTTTTTTCCGTAAATGCATCTAAAATACGCATCCCTACACGCAGATTGTGTGCAGGTCGCGCTTTTTTGACATGCAGTGGCGTGTGGAATGCTTTATAAATCACAATTGTATCGTGTATAATAAAGTATGTCCAAAGAGTATCCACTGGCATGGTTACTGGGCAATGTTGAAACTATGGGCATAAAGCATTGTAATTCCATCAGCTTTGTTCCATGGATGGCAAATGATTTGTTCGCACCGGCAGGATATGCTTAGAAACCACAAAGCCTCGGCCAATTTGCGATGATGACTGACTCAAGGTGCCACATCAGAGGAGTAAAGTAACACAGCCTGAATGTTGCCACTGCTCGACCCGTGTGCGTTAAAGCCATCAAAGACAAAGATCCCCCGTATAGCTTAAACAGATTGTTGGGGCAAGTGCTGTTAGCGAGCACCTATGAAGGCCAGCACGGCACACGAGGGGGTGGGTGGCCAGCACCACGCCCGGCCGCCTTTGTCTTCCCAGTGGCGATGTTTACACACCGCACCAGGTACTCATTTGAGACTGAGTCGACCTAGGGGAGGCCCACGACCGGTTCAGATAATCCTCACCGGTGTTGGCCGTGAGCGGGGATTGAACTCGCGTCGCCAGGTTCATAACGCAGCGCGCTAACCGCTGCACCACCGCTCCCCCCCCCACACACACACGCGCACAGACACACACGCACACACGCACAGACACACACGCGCACACGTGCTGCACGCACGTGGACACGTGCTGTCACAGCATACCAGCGCGTCACCCTCGAGCGCTGAGTCGACGCGATTCGTTTCTCTGTTTCCGTCCACCTTGGAAACAAGTGGGACGAGCACGCTGGGGGGAGACGGAGCAAACTCGCCAAGTGCCGAGCCATCCTCTCGAGCTGACACCCGGCGACCAAACCGTTTGCGTAATTGCGCCTGCGAAGCTATTAAGCTGCGTCTCTCGGTGAATTCAAGCCCCCCCCCCTCCCCCCTAATGACCGCCCCAATGGTAATTAGGCACTTAACCCCGACAATCCGCTCGCGAGGAGAATGCAAAAGTGCACCGAGTCTCCGAGT
Source organism: Entosphenus tridentatus (assembly GCA_014621495.2). Lineage (NCBI taxonomy): Eukaryota > Metazoa > Chordata > Hyperoartia > Petromyzontiformes > Petromyzontidae > Entosphenus > Entosphenus tridentatus. The sequence goes on from CM025611.2 coordinate 2,988,659, forward strand.
TGCGTGCGGCGCAAATGAAGCGAGTGTGGCATAATAGCGAGCCGGCTTCCTGGGGCGCAGAGATAATCGCTTCGGCGTGCAAAACACCGCGATTGGGTGGTGGCGTTGTCGGCACGCTTTGCAGGTCGGCACGCCGTGGGTCACAGTGTAAATTAAGTGCTTGTATGCATTGGGTGTGACGTCCAGAGACATTGTTCTTCCTCGAGCGGTGTGGCTTTGTGCTGTCGCTCATTGGTGCGTGAGCGCGACGGATCAAGGCAAAGTGCAGCCACGGAGGGAGACGAATGGATGTCTGTACTGCCGCCGCTGATCGCTGAACTCATCCAAGGATCGCGATGTACGCATGTTGGACTTCTTTCACGCCGTACCAATCAGAGGGGCGGTCGAAGGACGGCAAACTAACACACCAAAAAAGCAGTTGTAAAGAATTGAGTTTTCCATCTGAATTGAAAACAATGACACGTTTGAAAATACGTCATTCATGCGGCTCCTTAAATATGCTGAATATTATTGTATTTGTGTATACGATGCGTAATAAAATGCCCTTGCACAGAACAAATATACTTGGATGCATGCCGCAAATAAAGTGCAATTTAATGTGACTCTCAGTTGTTTCTTACGGTCGTAATTGAACTGACATACGTTTAAAATCCGTTTTACTTAATCGATGCAAACAATTAATTTATGGACATGAGAACTTAACAGTTTTCGCCCTCCACGCCCCCCCCCCCCCCCAGAGGTCAATACATTGTCATGAATCAAGAACATTAATCGATTTAATTATCTTTTTGAAAAATGTATATTGTGGTGAATGGAGCGGCCTTCAGTTGGATGGTGGGGTCACGTGAACCGTTGCATCCTACACCTGTGCACGTGGACAGCCCTCTTTGTCACTCCACTGCTGGATGAGGGTCAGCCCCGTGCCATGTGGGTCGTGGATGTTATTTGGCCATACTTCACCACGCTGACTAACGACATTAACAAATCAAAACAACTTCCATTTCAAAAGAGGCGATTCAATAACCTATAAAGTAAATATATATTTTAACCGGCGAATCGATGCATCATTACGCCGCTAATAGTCAACCTGTATGTCTAGTTTTATATTAGACTTGAAGTTTTCGTGACTGCAATGATCCATATTCTTTGGTTCTTTCGGTAAAGTCACGTAGATAAAAAAAAAATAATAGAATGTAAATTAAACATTAAAATAAATAGAAAACAATAAAATAAAATAAATGATGAAAAAAATTTTAGTTGTTTTCATTTTTATTTCCACCTACGTGACTTTACCGAAAGAACCAAAGAGAATAGTTTAATATTGTTACAGAAAGGTCTGCGAAAAATGTACCCTTGTTAAAATCTCAAATAGGCAATATCGGATATACAATGCTACCGATACAATCGACAATCCAAGACAACATCACTCCGTAACGGGAGACATCGCTGACTTTGGCAGGACGTAAGTTGAGCACGGCAGTGGAGGGGGCAGATGGACATCACCAGTGACAGGCTGAAAGCCAAGACGTGGAACGCATCACGAGAGGGTGGCCGACAGGGAGACGGAGTCGTGCAACCTGGGGACATGTGGGAGCGATACAGATGACGATGACCGAGATTGGTGGAATCAATATGAAGTTGGACCGGTTTAGCATGCGGGAACATTTTAAACGGCCAACGGTGACAATGGTAATCGCATCGAAATTATCTCGGCCTCGCTGTGCGCTGTGTTGCACCGCTAGTCTAGTAGATAACCTTGTGTTCAATAAACCCTCGGAGCCAGGATGAACGTCCAACTCCAATCGTCATTTATTGATTGTAACAAGGTTATCTACTCGACTAGCGGTGCAACGCAACGCACGGCGAGGCCGAGATAGTAAAAAGACAATGCTTCTTAAGCTCCCACAATGGACAAGTGCGGCTGAGGTCTCACTAAGATGCGATGCGTGCCGCCATCTTGAATTATCAGTAAGATGGCAGATGCCCGCGTGGTTCACTGAAAATCTAACATCGTAACTTCCTGGTCACGTGACCAAAATTAGCAACAACAAAAACAGGAACTTCCTGTGTACCTACGCTCCATATCTGCCGTGAGGCAAGACAGAAATGTTGTTTCGTACCTAGACCACACCTCCGTGCATTTCCCTTGCGAGTTTAAACCTTAAACTCCGATTGAAACCCATTGTGTCTCAAGTCAAACGGAGGGGGAAGCTGAGACGCATCTGTCAACGGATTGGGGCTCACGTTCACGAGCTGTCTTGCTGCCCTGAGTGACCTCCAACCGTGGACACCAAAACCATTGCTATCACCACAAGATTTAAATGTCCATCCTTTGCAGCCTGGCACCTTGATCGACCCGTGATCTAAGGTGCATTTTGTGTTTGTGCGTTTGTATATCATAATCATGATGATTTATTTTATTTACCCAGTGAGACCTCACCGAGTTTCAGGACTCTTTCCTGGTGGATGTTTCCTGCGTTGGGATTCCGTGAAGGAGCGAATTGCCTCGTGAGAGAAAATTGGGGAGCATCAAGTGAAACCCAAACGCGGACAGGGAGTAACACTCAAAGCTCCACAGAGATAGATTCAATAATCCATTGCTGTACCACTCTCTACTGGCCAACTCACAGCCCGAGTCTACAACGCCTGTCACTCCCAGGTCATCTTCCATTCAAGTACGGGCGAGGCTCATAACCTGCTTAGCATCTGAGATCTGATACGATCGGGTGCATTCGGGGGTGGTTTGCTCGTCGGCAATTTGCGTTGAAACTAAAGTTATACTTGACTTAAAGTTTTCGTGACTGTAGGAATTAATAGTCTTTGGGTCTTTCGGTAAAGTCACGTAGATAGGTTCGTCCTCACCTGATGACGAGCGCTTGCGTAGCGATCGAAACGTCGTAATTTTTTTTTTACCTATCTACGTGACTTTACCGAAAGACCCAAAGAAACTAAAGTGATACTCTCAAGGAAAAACCCCACAAAAATGACATTCACAAATGACACCTTTTGTAAGAAGAGCGTCCCCACTCATCCGCGTCACATCTGGCAGCGTGCACACACCGCGGCGTTCCGGGCGTCGTCACGAGCGTGCGCGCCGGAGCGATGGACCCGATGATGACAGCAGCCGCCCCCTTTGTTGGTTGACCTCCTGGCACGCTTTGGGCGAGCATGAGGAAGTGGTGGCGCCAAGAACAACAACAACAACAATAAAAAGACGCACAACCATCGCGCCAAACATCGCATCGCGTAGCCGTGTGTCTCTGTGCGTCTCATGTTTACTTCGTGGATACAAATATCGAGCGACCCGTAAATGTGTTGTTGCATTCAGACGACGCACATGTGTTGCGCTCACTGATGCTACCCTGATACATGCTGACAGCGGGCAGTGTTTATTTTCTGGTTTCAAGTGCTGGCAGCGAGGTGCTAGCGTTGTCAAGAAGAGACGAGGCACAGACGTCCATGATGATTATTTATTAATTTAGCCAGCGAAGGTTCCCCAAGTCTCAAAGGGTGATGCATTTCTATTTTCACACGTGTCGCTTTTTATTTAGAATTTTTTTTTTTAAAGGGGAATCTGCTCTGGCACAATCACGATGCGTCGAATCATCGGTTAAAATCGAACCTACTGCTCCCGATGCATTCGTCGAATTGTACGTGTGCGAATCGATGGTTTTAAATTCACGTACGACTTTTGTAATGAGTTGTTCCCCGAAGACCCTTCCGGCTGATAAAAGCCACTGCATTTGCCACTGCGTCAAGATCATAATAATAATGATCAAGTTTTTAATCAAATAACGACCCTGAATCGCGACGATTAATTTAATCGCGAAACACGAGGGGCACATCCTAAAGCCGCTGCCCTAGACCAATCGAACTTGTCTTCATGCCACCATCACAGGCACCGCGATCCAGTGGATTCACGTGCTGGTCCATAATAGCTGCACGTATGCATGCCGTGCTAATCGGAGGTGCGGATTGAAACCAAGAAATTATTTTCTAAATGAGGAGAGCGTTCCAGACGGCCGCAGAGGCGCACCTGAAAGCGCGCGACGACCACCGGAGTTTGCGCGCTGTTTCATGCCCCCTTGACGAGAAGAGGGTCAGTGGCCTGCGGTCGAGACTAACAACGGAGTGGCTACCCAAGGAGTGAACACTCCTCGAGAGAGCATCCACCCTGGATGTTGAGGGACGCATTGAGCTCATCAGTATCGGAAAAAGTATTCATGCTGGAGGAATCCGACAGGCTACAGAGCGGATAGATCATGGTCGCTACTGATGATGATGACTATGACGGTAAAGAATCGTGGAGCTTCATACGCAAAGATCGCCCGTGTAGCCTTAACAGACTGTTGGGGCAAGTGCTGATAGCGAGCACCTATGAAGGCCTGCACGGCACACGAGTGGGTGGGTGGCCAGCATCACGCCCAGCCGCCTTTGTCTCCCCAGTGGCGATGTTTATACACCGCACCAGGTACTTATTTGAGGCTTAGTCGACCTAAGTGAGGCCCAGGACCGGTTCAGATAATCGTCACTGGTGTTGGCCGTCAGCGGGAATCGAACTCGGGTTGCCAGATTTCATAGTGCAGCGCGCTAACCGCTACACTACCGCTCCCCACGCACACACATGCACACGAACACATACGTATCAAAGCTCAAAGATCCCCCTGTGTAGCCTTAACATACTGTAGGGGCAAGTGCTGTTAGCCACCTATACGCACACGTGTCCACACACACGCACACACACACATGTACACACGCACACACACGCACACACACATATGTACACACACGTACACACACACACACGTACACACACGCACACACACGCACGTATACGCACACGTGTCCACACACACGCACACACACACATGTACACACGCACACACACACATGTACA
>CM025611.2:2999075-3010147 GCA_014621495.2 Entosphenus tridentatus
TTTCCGACAGACTTGTTCTTCACCTGAGGACGGCTGCTTGCGTTGTGGCCAAAACGTCGTGAGAATTATTTTATTATGTTTTATTTTTATTATTTTATTATTTCCCTTCTACGTGACTTTACCGAAAGAACCAAGAATATTTATACGACGAGTAGAGAACTCAGGTGGCGAGGATCAATCTGCGTCGCCGCGGAGCGAGCTGGGTCACCACAACGACAGAGGATTAAAACTGAACACGGCAAGGGAGAAGAAGAAAAAACATAACCGCGTTACAGGCAACATTAACAACGGTACTGCACAGATGCAGCGTGCTTCAAAAAATGTTAACACTTTCATGGGACGATCGTTTTTCATGGAAAAATAACGGATACTATTTCAATGATAACAAATGTAATGTTAACAGCTTTAAAAAGTCAAAGAGTCTCTCACTTGTTCGCCATCGTTGTCAACGCGTGGCCTGGAATCTTCTCCAGGTGGTCTCCAGAGCCCGGAGGCGGCACATTTCTTGTGGTGTTGTTGTTGCAAATTCTCTGAAGTGTTCACATTTTTTTGGAGCACCCTGTATATCTCAATATTTAAAAAAAAATCCCGTATCATAAATTGGCTGGGTCAAATCAATTTTTGTTGTTAAATAATTCACGGTAAAATTATACACGTTTGACAAGTTAGAGGCAATATTACACTAACTTTAAGTAATAAATGCACTGTCAGCTTAACAGGCTCAGACGCATATCACAGATATATGTATATCTATTTCCAGATGGTAAAATGGCAATTTGGAAGTGCCGGGATCAAATCGATTCATCCTGCAGCCCATGCTCACTGCCATTTCCACTCCGTGGAAACATCGCGGTATAGAAATAAGAGCCGTTTTGATAGGTGCCGGTACACATTACTGATGTTCCATGAAGTGCCGGAAACAGCATATTGTTGTAAACTGACACATTCGTCATAACAACGTTTTTTTGGGTTTAGATCGCTAAAGTATAAATGTGTCGTATAAATGTGTCGCGTTAGTATGTGTCGTCCGATATAGCACGGCTGGGCTACGTACGGTGTGAAAGAAGCTCAACACACAGTACACGCGGTGCTGTTATCTCAATTGTCGTGGGCACTTGGCAATCGTGCGTGACCAGAGCTTGCAATAAGCCGTGTCCACACACACACGTGGGCAAAAACGCAAAACAATCGTCAGTAACACAAACAAAAAAGCAAGAATATAAAATATGTCACGGCATATATTCATGAAAAATGCAGCGTCACAAAACATTGTTTCGTTTTTGTACACACACAAATATTATCTGCTTTCCTTTATGCCAGAATAAATGATAAATCGAGAGCATAAAGGATGGTTGTGTATGTATATATATAGGAGAGAAAAAAAAATGTTGTAAGATAACACAACTTTGTTTAGAGTTTACTCCAAAATGAGCAAAAAATAGGAGGCAGGATACAGGAATGGAGTGTTTGTCAACTGGCAGGGCTGCGATCCATTGTCTCCTGTTGGCAGAAGAGGCATGTGCGCAACAACAACCGCCATTTTCCACTAAGTGGCGGTGACGTCACCACGACACTTGTGCCAGGCTGTGTGCACGTTGAGGCCACGTGAAGTGTCGAAGGCCCGCTGGCAGGAGGTCACGGGGCAGACCCAGGTGCCACGGGTCGACTGACTGAGATGACTGGCTGATGCACCACTTGTGCCCCCTACTGTGACAACTTGCTGTGTTTTAACCACCCGGCGCTCCGCTCGTTGTTTTGAGCATCGCTCCTCTGCTCTCCATTGTTGTTGGAGGGCGACTGCCTCCAACTGCCTAGTAGCGTCCTTCACGAGCCTCCTCCACAGAGGCTGATCTTGACACCGCTCGTACCGGTCATTGGCAAGTCCACTCAGCTCCACGTCCTCCTGTACCACGTCACTCCATATCTTCGCTAGCCCATGCCACGCTCGTTTAGCCCCCTCGATCCGGCCGAACAAAAGCTGTTTAGGCATGCGGTGGCTAGGCATGTGGGCTATAAGACCCAGCCAATGCAACCTTGCCTGCCCGAGGAGCTCACCGATGGGACTTTGTCCAGATCTTTCAAGGATTTGTGTGCTGCTCACACAATCCAGCCTGGTTAAACCCAGGATCGATCATAGGCAGGCCAGCCTAAATGTTTCTAACCGGCGAAGATGTTCCATTAGGGGGGTCCACATTTCGCAAGCGTAGAAAAGGGAGGGAATGACCATGGCCAAGAAGACCTGAAGCTTCGTGCGGAGCAACAGACCAGGTAGCTTCCACACAGCGTTATGCAATCGATGAAAAGATAATACCGCTCGACTGATTCAGAGTGAGACCTCTGATGTCAAACCGGAGCCAGTCATGAGCACACTTCCCAGATATGGGAAACACTCCACTCTCACCACAACTGCCCCATCACCAATTGGGAGTTGTGGGGGTGGAGTGTCCGATGGTAAAAAATACCCAGGCAGGTGCTTAGTTTTGGTGGGGCTGATGGTAAGTCCCCACCTCTTAATGGAAAGCTCCAGGTTCAGCAGCAGCGCCTCCGACTCGTATTCTGAGTGAGCAGCAATTATCAGATCATCGGCATACATAACGTGGTTGACCAATAGGGAGCCATCCCTTGACCGCACCCGGGCATCGATCAGCCTCCCATTGTATCTGTACCAGATGGAAATTCCTCCAGTACAGCCATCGAAGGCTTCACAAACTCCGTGGTCGAGATATTTGTTAAATAATGTGGGAGCCAGAGGGCATCCCTGTCGCACCCCAAGGTGAACAGGGAATGGCTCCAAAGTAGGTCCAACTACCTTATACATACATAAAAAAAAGACACAGTCCCCCCATTTAGCCTAAACAAACTGTTGGAGCAAGTTCTGTTAGCGAACACACAGCACGCGAGGGGGTGGTGTGACCAGCACCACACCACGCCGCCTGTGTCTCCACCGTAGCGATGTTTTACGCACCGCACCAGGTGCTCATTTGGGCTTGATTCAGCCTAGGGGGAGACACAGGACCGGTTCAGATGACCGCCACCGATGTTGGCCGCGAGTGGGGATCGAACTCGGGTGGCTGGTTTCGAAGCGCGGTGCGCTAAATCACTCACTCACGACGTGCGATCGCGCGCGCGCGTGCGTATGGGACGTGAAGAGCCCCTTTGTGGTGACTTTACAGAGCAACCTGCGGTGCAATGCGGTGCGGCGTGATCCTTAGCCAGCGGAGCTGATGGCCCGGACTGTTGTCTCGGAGCTTTCCCATCGCGCCCCCCCCCACCTCTATTGCCTCGCGAAGACGAGATGAAGAGTCTTGAGGAGGTCCCTCTTCAAAGCACTGCCAGGGGGCGAAGCCATTGCTCTTCCGCAACGAACACACAGTCACGACGCAATGAACGGTTATACAAACTTTTGTTCGGCTTCTGGTTTGAAAACGAAAACACACACGGTCTAGGCCATTATGCAAGGTTTCCAGAAGAGAAGTCTGCGCTCCTTTCAAAGCAGCCAAACTCAAGTGCTCAGCCGGCCCCATTGACACAAGGTTACGAATGTGTTGTTGTAAACAGACGTACACAGTAGCGATTTGCACAATTTACACAAAGCATGCAGCCGCACGCTTCAGAATTTTTTTTTTGTTATAAAAACCTCCAAGGAAATAAATAAAACACTTACAAAATAAATATACTCCCTTACATGTGTGGCAATTAATCACGCTGGATTCTGCAGATCTTCAACGCAGTACAACTCAATAGACACGCTTCCAAAATGCACAGAGGCCCCCCTTGTTTGTTGGTTTTGGCTGAAATATGTTCACTGGAAGGGCACATCATTGGCCCTGTGATGGATGGGGCCGCGCATTATTCGTGTCTCTGCCTGTGTTGTACTGGCGGGATATTTCCGTCATGGCAATAGAGCCTTCACGCGGTGCGAATGCACGAGTGGCCACGGGAGGTAATGACAGGGGTATCAGCTGTGAGTGCGAAAGGACTGGTGGCTACGGGAATGATCGAGAAGGGAGCGTGGTCAGGTGAGGGAAGAGGACGGTGGAGTTTGCCGGTGGAGCGAGCGTCCAGAGTCAGCGAGAATGATCGAGAAGGGGGGCGTGGCCTCGTGCCGCTATAAAAGGGGGAGATGCGTGGGAGACTCGGGGCTGTTGCAGTGGGGGTCTCCGCCTGTGTCAAGTGAACGCGTCTTCAATGACGTGCCATCTCAAGAGAAGTGTGTCAAGTCGTCATTACACTAATAGAGAGAGATAGGGAGAGACACGCTAGGGCAATGTCAAGTCCAGCAAACGCTACGAATTATTCACGTATTACCCACAGGGCATGGAATTGCCGTCACCTTCGTGGGCTATTGCAGTCGATTATTGCAACGTCAATGACAAAAACTCAGAAACGTAATCAGGGTCTTCGTTTAGACTGGAGGAATCCGATGAGCTATGAAGCTCTTTACTTTTCACAGATGTCCAGCATGGCAGTGATTTGTTCTTGGGTGCCAATTGCTTTTCATTCAAACTTACCTCATTTGAACATTGTGGCCAAACTTGGCATTCCATCAGGCCTATTGATTAAAACAATGGAACCGTTGGTCGGTCATTCACGCATTCGCCTTTAAATGTAATATTCCAGCCTTCTTATTATTGTTATTCTTAGATGGGGAAAGACGCCAACCCTCACGCGGTGCTCCTGTCAAGCAGGTCGATGTCGCGACGTAGACACGTCGACCCCCACCGCTATTGTGGTTCGCATTCGTTTACAAACACACAACGGTCCTTGTCAGGACCAAAGTCGAACGACTGCACGGCCCGGTCGTCCGCATCCACCGACTGAAGGCAAGTTCGTCAGTGCCAGGCCCGGACTGTGTCATAGTGCAGCAGCCCGTAGGGAAAATGTCCCGGTGGGGCCGGTTCCATTCTGAGGACCGGTGGGCCGGTCTGTGTGGCCGAATTTGTCAATGTGATTCGAGTAAAAAAATATATATACGTATAATTTTAGTTTTATTTCAATGTTCGATTACCTCTAATGCGTCCGCTTCATTGCTCATTTACGCTCACAGCTGGCATTAGGTCCCGCATACATTTGGCAGGCAGCCAACGTTGATTCCCCACCGGCCTATTTGTTGTTTGGGCCCAGCCCAAATGGGGGAACGAAATCGCACGGCAAAATCACGCGAACACATCGCCACATCGCAAAACATTTGCTGTAAATCAAGATGTAATTGCCCGTCGCCCGGAATTCTGGCCGGTGTGTTTATAAACGCCTGGGCCGATTTTGTTTCTATTCCCGTGCGCCGCTGTTTGTCGCCCACGAAGCACCCAGCACCTCGCGTTGATGTCGTCGTTTGTGCGAGAAACTCACGCGGGGAACCAAAGAGAAGACCCCGAAGGTAACCGGACCCGTGGCTACGGCCTCATTCGGTCGGTGCTGCCGCGTGCATCCGGCGTGACCTTTGATAACCCACAGTCGTTGAGGAAAAAACGAAGACCCACGGGAACTTTCGCACGTCGCGGTCAAGGGTCGGCCAAATATCGCCGGTGAATGTCTGTGAGCCGCCTAACACCGAATTGTTAACTCCTTCGTTTCCCGTGTCTCCCTCATCCGGCAGTATAAATGTGTGACTTGAACAGCCACGGTGCGTGATGGGGATACTGGCAAAACGATGCGGGAGGCGAGAAGTTCGCTGACTGGACCTCGATGGAAGATGTCAACCTGCCCTTCGACCCCAAACAACCTGCTACTTCCATTGGGCCAAGTGGCACACAGACCACAATCCAAACCTTTGCTTCCTCTCAAACCATAACAAAGGAAATCCACTAACATCTTTACGAACCATTATTGGGGCCTCTCCCACGAAAGTCAACATCGACCAGCCATTCTCTCAAAATGAAAACAGACGAAGCATCCGATCAGCTTCACGAACCATCTTTTGACCTTTTCCCACGAAAGCCAAAACCGTAAGACCATTGTGAAAATAGCGTCTGCGCCGGCGCCACGCTGGAATTTCCTCAAAGCAAAACTGGGCTCCTTCCACGTGTCGCAGTCAAATACCAGATCCAGCACCTTGGACATAGATGGGGAAACCTTGGCCGATTGATTCACTCGTCGGCGGCCACGAATTGCACCCTCCGTGGCCACCGTGAGACACACGCACACACCCGATGCTGGTCCGGAGAGACTGCACAGGGAGTGCGATAGGAGCAGCGACCAGGACACGGTGGCTAGGAGATGTTAACTTCCTCGCCTGGTACACAGGAGGTTGTGGGTTCGATCCCGCCACCGACGCCTGCTGCTGTATATTTGGAATTTGCGTGTCTCTCTCCGTGGTCGTGTTGATTTTTCTCCGGGTCCTCCGGTTTATCCCTCCACGTTTAGAATCAACGTCACGCGTTTCGAGAATTTGGCTGCTCTACGTTTGCACACGAAAAGCTACTTCGTTGAGCTTTCATTTGTGGCCAGGTCGCTTCTGCAAAGGAGATATATAACTCAGTGGGCGTTACCTGGTACAATAAAAACAAAATCGTTCGTAACGACACGGCAATCATCTCGATTGAAAATTCATTTCTTTAAAACTGCGTTTTGTGTTTCATTTGTTGTCGTCCCCCGCACCACGAATTGGCTACGTACGATGCGAAAAAAGTTCAACATGCATACATGCACAGTCACTGAACTCAAGACCGCCACAAAACAATACATCACAGTACGCGATGCCAAGTAGTTAAATGGAAAAAAAACAATCGCATCTTGGGAAAAAGAAAGGTACTCAACTATTTAAAAATCCAGGGCAGTGTTGACTTTAATTGGTTATTTCACCTGCTTCCTAATGACATCTCAGTGTCTGTCTCATCACAGATAACATTTATATCGTATATAATATAACATTGCAGGCAATGACATCGTGGAGTAGAGAGTGCATCAGAAATGATTTACTTCATCACTGGAAAATATTCTCAAGCGATGTATTGTGATGAACGATGATCACTCACCATCAGGGATCTTCACGGTTCTTTACGCACAGCGATCAAATGCTCACTCATCTGATAATATTCCTCGTGTTACCACGCAAGTGAAGGGTATTTTAGATACATCAAGACACTACGTTTATACGGCGAATAAAGCAAATCCATCGTTGTGTATGCCGGCATTACAAGTTCTTATGTTGGGCATTTCGATTTCTACAGTTTTGGTGAGGCCAGGGGCAATATATTTTTTGGGGGGTAAAAAAAAACCTCAATATTTCTGTGCTGAATACGAAACGGTGGTGGTCAATCTTGATTTGACCGTCACGAAGCAGTTCCTTGAAGAGGCCGCCGCACGCGGCTCCGGAGACGCGGGTTATCGATTCCCTTTGGTTTAGCCGCTTGAATCTAACGCCATTGTGTGCCCAGCATCGGCGTTTATGATCAGTTCAAAGGGAGCCGAAGGGAATCAGTCTCGGCGTAGCAAATGGTTGTGTTTAAGCAGTGTCCCCCCCCCCAAAAAACTGGTTTCCTGCACACGAGCCAGGGACCAACCTCCGAAAAACAGTTCAAAGCAGTCAGAGTGAGTGAGCGAGTGTACGTGAGAGGCATAAAGGATTTATTGTGTTGCTGTATCGGCCACACACACACTGGTGAATGCGAGCCAATCGAATCTGGACACCAACCCGGACAAAAAAATAAATCCCCTGGAACCTGGAACCAATTAAGCGTCAAGGTCACCGATAATGTAACACTTTTGCTGTGATACTAAAATAATATTAATCCTGCCAAGTGAGCAATTTGGCCGCACTTTGTTGAAATAATGAAGTTAAGGAAGAGGTGAGCCACTGGCCAGCGCTCTGTGAAATTTCATCATTCACCCCTCCAGGTTATATGATGGCAATTGCGGGGGATGGGGGGGTGGGGCTCGGGGGATGGGGGGGGATGGGGGGGGGGGCCGGGGGGGAGGGGGGGGATTGAGGAGGGGGCACGAGACATCATCGCGCCCACCGTCACACGCCCACAAACGGCCTGGCGGCAGTCGGGGGCGTGGGTTTGACCGCAGGAGCGGCATCCTGTGTTTATAATGGCCAGCGATGCGCAAGCGCGTAAACACAGGTAACCCGCGCATCCTGCCACAGCTCTCCCGTCCACAGTCTCGTCGGTGGACATCTCGGAACGTTTCACTGCAAGAATGTCGGCGCTTACTTCATTACAGAGCACTTCCACGTCGTGTAAACAGCGCTGGCTCGGCACGATATTTCTGCGCCCTCTCTCGATTTTTTTTGTCATGGAATGCTTTTAGAGCAAATCATCCGTCGGTGGGGGTCCCATGATCCAAGGGTATTCTTTGTTCTTTTTTTGTGCATCGCACAATCCACTGCCATCCATCGCCGCCTGCCTTCATACCAACAGCAGGCACATGGGAACGATTTTTTAAAGTGGGGGGGAGCGGGGGGGGGGTGCAAGTGGCCATCGGGGGTCCATGTCCAGTAACCAAGTCGCCCCTGTACCCCCGTGAAGCCAATTGACTTCCCCCTCCGTCCAAACATCGGGGTGTGGGAGGGGAGCTATCTATCCCACCTTGCCCTGTTTGTCCACGACTAGGGGGGCAATGATGGAACCAGACCCCACATATTTTTTGACACGTGCGAAGAAAAACACGAAGGCAAAGGGGTTCATAAGGAGTTTGCGTGTGGAAAAAATTGTGAATATGTTAAGTAGAAAATATGTTGCCGTCAAACACACATGTGTATACTTTATTGTGGTATTTCTTCTTTGAACGCAGAATTCCATGGCTTAAGAAACAGCATGGCCACATTTCCCACTGAACACATTTTTTCCAAATCCTGGGTTTGTGGCCTGCCTCTGTGTCTGCATTCATGAACTCGATCGTCTTGAGCATCTCCGTATTTACATTCTTCCACAACAAATCGGCGGTGCAATGCATCATTTCTCATATACTCTCTACTCCACGGTGTCATTGCCTGCAATGTTATATTATATACGATGTAAATGTTATCTGTGATAAGACAGGCGCTGAGATTCCATTAGTAAGCAGGTGAAATCACCAATTAAAGTCAACAATGCCCTGGATTTTTTAAATCGTCGAGTACCTTTCTGTTTTCCAAAATGCGATAGTTGTTTTTCCTTTAACTACTTGGCATCGTGTATTGTGATGTATTGTTTTGTGGCAGTGCCTCCAGTTCAGTGACTGTGCATGTCTGAATGTTGAACTTTTTCGCACGCTATGTAGCCAACGGCACAAATCGCAGGTCAATCTAGATTCAAGTTCAAGTTAATTTATTAGGTATAGCCCTGTGAGCCATTCGGCTCTTGAATCGGGTGCAACCGCAACAAACAAAAAACAAAAACATGAACAAAAAAACATCTTAAAGTGAATATGTGACTGAGTGCAAACAGAAAATACAATAAAAGACAGCAAAATATTGCAGAAAAAAAATCACCGTACACCAACGCTGTGTGCAAAACTCCCAGTGGGATGCAAGTCAAACAACCAACAACAACCGCAAGACAACTTAGATTAAGGCCATCAGTCTTACTATGTACTACAACAAACAATGATGATGATGATGATTTAAAATTGCATAGCTCCAGTGGCTTCCTAATATCAAAAAGAGCGTTCCAGACGGCTGCAAAAGCTCATCCGAACGCTCGCCATGCAGTTGACCGTCTTTGTTCAATTACCAGCCAAAATCCACAGCGGGCTGGACCCTGGGGTCGCGAAATGTCTTGCCACCCTCGCTCCCCCTCCATGATTTATAGTGGTACAAGAACACCCCGAAACATATCCTAACCCTTGATGTATTAATTAGCTTGGAGCTGGGGTATACTTGACAATCAGCTGTACATGAGAAACGCGTAGGATCAAAGTGGACTCACGAATCAACACGTTTATTCTCAGCCGTGTAAACTCTCATTGGAGACCTACGTTTATTTGAACGGGAAGACGGATTATTTTTCGTGCAAACAAAAAATGTTAAAAACAAACCTCCCCGCCTCCTTACGATCGCCTCGCACGCGCACCACGTGACGTCCTTTCCAGTTTGTTGTTGTTCTTCCTTTCCGTCTTGTTAAATAGAAAGACAAAGATACCCCCGTGTAGCCTAAACAGACTGCTGGGGCAAGTGCTGTTGGCGAGCAGCACCTATGAAGGCCGAAACGGTACACGAGGGAGTGGGTGGCCAGCACCACGCCCGGGCGGCCTTTGTCTCCTTCGTCGCGATGTTTACAAACCACACCAGGTACTCATTTGAGGCTGAGTCGACCTAGGGGGGGGGGGTAGGACCAGTTCAAATATCGTCACTGGTGTTGGCCGTGAGCGGGAATCGAACTCGTGTTGCCGGGTTCGTAATGATACGAACTATAAACACGTACAGACATGCATTATATTATGTTCAGGTACGAATTTGTATTTCTCGACGGTTCAATGAAATATAATACATACACGGGGAAAAGTCGAAACATTGACCCATCAAAATTCTATTCTTTCAACTAACTTTAAGAAAATGCAGCAGGAAATTCCAAACAATCCTGAAACCACGACAGGAGTGGCCCATACGCGGTACAATGGGTGGTCAAAACTTACAAAAAATGAATATATAGAAAAATACACACGCATGCAATACGTTTATTTGGAAAGCCTGACTTTACGTGCAAATATTGTACCCCACTAAGGGAATTGCCTCCAGCACTTCAGGGGTTGGTTGGGTGACAACACATTTCATAGCGCAGCGCGCTAACCGCTACACTACCGCTCCCCCACATACAGACACACCCACACACAGACACACACACAGACACACACAACAACAACAACCGTCATTCGCCACTAAGTGGCGGTGACGTCACCACGTCGCTTGTGCCAGGCCATGTGCACCTTGAGGCCACGTGAAGTGTCGAACGCCCGCTGGCAGGAGGTCACGGGGCAGACTCAGGTGCCACAAGTCGACTGACTGAGATGACTGAGATGACACAAAGACACACACACAGACACACAGGCGCGCGTCGTGGCGTCGCGAACACGGCAGTGGTGTCTGCTCGCGTGAGCAAATCGACAGGTATACAGGAGGTCGTGGGTTCAATCCCAACCCTGATGTCTGC